>JAUTXW010002861.1:132500-425000 GCA_030620095.1 Kuschelorhynchus macadamiae | reverse complement strand
AACCGTTCTTTTTTATCTCACATTTGATTTTTTCACAGCATTTGGAGTCAATTTAAAAATGTAGGTTTTTATATAGATTTTTCTGCTTTTTGTTAGTGCACAATTCTGTTCTGCTTTGTAGGACCCGATCCAAGATCTCCCCAGTTCATCTCTACAGCACACTTGATTTTTGTGCAGAATTTGAGTTCTAAAAAGATGCATTCATATTGTTCGAGATCGTTCTTTTACTTCCGCTTGTCTTGTTTCTGCTGCATTGCTTTTAACCTTCGTACCGTTCATCAAGATCGTTCTGCTGGCACGCAAGGTGGTGTTTGCATTCGCGCTTTTCGGATGATTCAGACATATCGGAGGATCTCGAAATATTGTTATTAGCTGCTACTAGGGTGTTAATATTTAATGTAAAGCGAAAATAGCAGAAAAAAAGTTTGAAGAAGCGGTGTTGGATATTAAATATTTTCCAAAGTAGATCTGTACTGTGGAATTAATTTTTTCCCTGTTGTGTGTACACAACACATAAATACTAATATTAGATTTTAAGTTTAAAGTCAAAATTTCAACATTTACATGAAAATAACCTCAATTATTCAATATATATTGTATATGCTACAATTAATTTATCATAAAAACATCCCTGCCAAAGCTTTGAAAATTTCTGCTGTTTCCGTCCATCGAAACATGACGGTTGTACGCAAAAATATCATTTTTTGATATAGAGCTGACAAAATGAAAAATATTTAATAAATCGAAAATTCTGTACCTTCCAAATCTCGAATAAACTATATAAAAATGTGAGACTATAAGATATTGTATGATATGTCGCTTTTATTTATTGCCTGTTTAAATATAGTATAGTCATTTATCCTGTTTCACTTTTGTGGACGGTAGCGCCAACAATGTTAAAAAATGTCAAGTAAAATATTTATATTAATTATTGCATGATTTCTTTTAATGTTAATATAGAAAGGTAAGTGCGTTATTACTCAAGATAATTTCAATAAATAAAACGAACACAAGTCCGAAATTGCTTTATTTTCAGAGTAAGTGGTGTTGAAGGGGTGAATGGAAATTTAGTGTTAATGCAATAATTTGTGTTAATTAATACACATTTAAATACGTGTGTCAATAAAAAATTCAAAATAAACTAAAACATGTCAGTATAAATTAAACAACATTTTTTCGTTAATTTACTGCACTTGTTTCAATACCAGTGGCCATGTTCACCATACAGAGAGGCACATTACGATCGATGCACTAACGAGTTTGCATCTGTAGAATTGCTGTGTCTATAAAAAGTTAAGGTAAACTTCTTATTTTTTACTTAAATAATATTCTTTATATTATGTATCGAAACATTCCCTGGGCAGACTAGTCCACATGTTTTAAAGTTAGTTATTTTTTATTGCGTTGCGAAGAAGCCAAAAAAGGAATTTGTTTATCATTCTAAACTCAACAAATAATCTGAATACATTTAAAAATATCGTGACCACGTCTTACGAAATCTCTTCGATGACCTAATTATTTATCAAAATAAGTTACATTTACATTCAACATTATTTTCATTCAACTCTACCCTTTGCCGACTTATAAATGAATCAAAGGAATAACTAATAAACTTACAAACCACGTGCAAACGTAATAATATATCCTTTGACCTTTTCTTTTAACTTTTCGACGCACACTTTTAATTTGCTCTTTGCGAGTTTGTTTGGGGCTATGGGGGATTCTAATTCTCATTTTACTTTCCTCTGAAATTAGAGATAATCTTGTTACCCAGGGTACGCAATTAGGAGATCAACAGGGTTTATATATTTTTATATATTAATATTAATTTTTTTTTATTGCATGGAATATTTTCAGATGATAGTTTGTCGTGTAAAGATTTTATAGCTTGATGGCTGTAAAGGCTTAAAATTGCTGAAAAAAAATAAACGAACTTGTATGCTACATAGCAATTTAAAACAAATCTGAATAATTTTTGTAATTTTTATCAGATTTTGCCAACATATATCTTATATTTGTATAACAATACAAATTCTAGTTATTGGTTCACCCAGAGCAGTAACTGAGAAGCGTCTAAGCAACTAGTCTATTAACTCATTAAGACCGAATTATTCTATATCTTTTTATCTATATTTTGTATAGTCACAGGAGGGTTAAATAAAAACATTTTATTGATTAAAATAGAATTTTGTTGTTTATATAAGAAAAAAAAGGTGTAACGTATATGTAACACTAGGACATTCAGCTACCTATAAATGAAAACTATTGTGCTTGATTTCACTTTGTAATTGTTTTCATCTGCACAGCGACTCTTTTTTGATTATGAATATACACCAGCAGGTGATTTATGCCATCATGACATAAATCGTCAGAAATTCTGTTCATGGATAAACTGGATTTTGGTCTTCCTCTTCTTTTTGGGATATTTTCATATCGCTTCGAATAAGTTTGTGCAAAATTTATTCTAAAGTCCTGTTGGGATATTTGCTGACTGCATTGGACCGAAAATTATTTCCTACTTGATTCCCTACCTTACACTCTATATATCCTTCATCATAAATAAATCTTTATTATAATCTAAATAGAATGGAAAAAGGCTGATATAATACCTATACCAAAAAATAATGATCCATTCGACTTTACTCTTTACCGACCTAGTAGTATATTGCATACCCTTTCTAAAATACTGGAAAAAGCCATGTTTCAGCAGCTGCATGATTTCTTTATACTTAACTCCATAATTCCGAACACCCAATCGGGGTTTAGAAAGCAGCATGGTACCATGACAGCATTATTACATGTATGTGATGATATTTTTCGAGCATTGGATAATAGGAATATTACTGCTTTAGTGCTTCTGGGCTATAGCAAAGCGTTTGATACTCTGGACCGTTTGTTTCTTCTCATGAAACTAAGATATTTTGACTTTGATGAATCAACTACAAATATGCTGCATGATTATTTAATTGATAGAATGCAGAGAGTGCGTTTGAACTCCATTTTTTCGAAATATATGCATACGAGCCAAGGTGTTTCCCAAGGCAGCATATTAGGACCGCTTTTGTTCTCTGTTTATACCTCTGATTTGGGAGTTTTTGAAGACTTGCAGGTCGCATCAGTATGCAGAAGATGTCCAACTTTACCACTCGTTTTGACAGGGTGAAATATTGAATGCTATAAGGGACATCAATGCGGACCTAGATGCGATTGTTCAAGTGTCTCGCCTTCACAAGCTAGTTCTTAATGGAGCTGAATTAAAATTATTACTTTTTGGAATGCCCAAGTTGCAGAATTTTGATTTTATTCTAACCATTGATGAAAATATTTTACAACCATTCACTTGCGAAAAAACCAACTTAATTTTGAAAATCATATTTCTAGCATTTTACAAAAGGCTTACTACAAACTGAATGTATGTATATGCATCAAGATATTCTATCGATCAATGTTAAACTAAAATTAACTGATACTTTAGTCCTATCTCTTATATCTTACGGAAATATCCTCTTTTGGCCAGCCCCTTACTCAAAAAGAAAAGTTTATTTTACAGAAACTACAAAATGCCTGCCTAAAGTTTTCTTATAATAAAAATAAAATAATAAAAAGTTTGACCATGTTACTCCGTTATTTAATGCGTCTCAGTGGTTAAAGTTGGATGATCGATATAAAATAAATATGGCCACTCTTGTATATAAAACTGCAAACTCCCCAAATACTTGTATGACAAATTAATTAGTAACAATAAAATTCATGGTTGTGAACTGCATCAACCTCAAAACTTCACGATTCCAAAACACAGAACTACTAAATTTCAAGCATCTTTCAGTTACAGCGCCAATAAAATTTACAATACGTTGCCTAATATCCTTAAATCTAAACCAACAGATGCCTCGTTTAAGAAAGCTGCCAAACTTATTTTTTTAGCTGAGTGGTTATTACTCATATTAATTATTTATTAAGTATTTTGTACTAGAATAAACTAAAATAAACTCAAATTTTAATTAGAAGTTGTCACGTTTCGGAAAGCTGTCAAACTGCCCTCAAGCTATACACAATTTTTATTTGTTGAATTTATTTCTACTTATTTATTTTTTATTTTTTCATTATTATTGCTCGACCCGAATCAGTATCTTCTTTGTAACTTCTCTAATTTTATATATTATGATGTGTGATATTTATATTTTAATACATTAAGTTCAACTGTATTTATTTATACAATTTTACTGCAATTTGTGGTTTGTGTGGTTAGATATAGAGTAGCCCTAGGCTTGATCTCGCCACACCTTTAAGCATGTATTGTATTATTTCTTTCGTAATATAAAGGCATTTATTATTATTATTATTATTATTAAATGTTGTCAATTTAAATAACTTATCCGATGGTTTAATCATATTGTTGTCCGCGCAGTGAATAAACTTCATGATTTGAATAAATCTGTCACATTTCATAGAATTACTGACCATAATATTACTTAAATCACCCACAGAATCCCAATAGCTTTTCTTGCTTGCTTGTTTGAGACCGCCCCTAAAACAAGATAACCATTTTAGCACAACACGAAATGTTTAACTACTGCAAAGCCTAGTATTACATATATGTAAGACTGCCTTGTAGAGACTTATAACATAATATTTTAAATATTATATCAACCCAAATATGTAACATATTTAAATGTACTTACTCAAATCTGATGCTACGCACATCGTCGTAATTCATTCAAGCAATACCTACTACAACCTTCATTTAGGTATAACATCTATATCAAAGGAATCAGAACTTAATACAGTAATATTTCAATGCAAGAACCGCAATGAAAATATAAATATCAATGTCATTGGTATGTAGTATTATCATATTATTCTTCTATTAAATATGTTATAGATTTTAAGATAATTACATAAGTAAGTTACATAAGTAAACTATGTATGTGTCGAGCTGATATATTTTTGTTATATTTTGCAGATTGGATAAAAAACATAGATTACCAATTACATAAACTTCTCTCTTTTTATGCGAATTTTGCTCCTTTACGTCGTATTAATTGTTTTAATTGAGTATGTCTAAATCATCCTTTCTAATATTGCTAAATTGTACAAAAAATATTACTTAGCTAAGAAATTCTATTTTTAGACGGTCATTTCGACAATAAATAGTAGACAGTAATCTGTATATAGATCCAGATTGATGTTCTTGATTTTTTTTAACTGTTTTGACTATATCAAAGGTACTATCTGCGATTTTAAGTTTCCTGAAACATTTGGTCATTGATATATCTCCATTTAATTGCAAAATAATAGGCATATTTTATTGTTAAATTGTTAATATTCATAACTTACCCATTACACACATTCGCTATTTGAATTAATAATTATGTTATTCTCTTGGCTTCAAAATTCTCGTATATTATTTATTTAACCCACACTAGTCTCTGTCTGGGATTGGGGGTTTAATAATATTCTCAGAGTCTGTTTTTATGGATATAATTAATTCATTTCGCATCAAAACACTTTAGTATTGTAGTTTGTGACATTTTCCTTTTTTTTTTTGGGCATGTCATGTCTTACTTGTTCTGACAGTTGCGTGGGCATGATTGTTTTATAGTAATTCTCGCTGTTAACAAGTGTATGACCTGCCTTTTCCGAGTGAACTTTCCCAAGGAATGAAACTACCATGGTTGTGCTCAGCTTCCGAATTGAGCTAGTAAAATAAGTTTATCTTGGAAGTTTTTTAAGAGTTTTCCTCCAGTGTTGGTTTAACTTCCTTGGCCTGGTTTGAAATGTGTTTTACTTCGTTGAAGAATTTCTTACATAAAACCATATATTTGTAAAAAAAGGTTGGTCACACCTTCATCTTTTCCTTGTGCAGAAGCCAGTGTATTGGTTCTTAGTACCCTGAATTGTTCCCTCAAGTGAGGTGAGTACATTTATTGTTTCTGTAATGGTCGTCGTTTCAAATAATGAATTCTTGAGAGTAATTTTCACGTCTTCATTTTTTTTTTGATAGTCTGGAATCCACCTCGGTGCCTAAAAGTTTTATGAAGTTATTGAGTGCAATTTTTAATAAGTTAATTTCTATTTTTGTGTCATAAATTGCATGTTTCTCTTGTATCTAATGAAAGTGGAATATTTAAAAATGAGTTTATAATTAAAACAACTTACGGAGCTTTTCAATATTTTAACACGATTTCTATTAATTTAAATTCTTTTCTGTTTTATGGTATTTTGCAATTTTTAATTTTGAAAACGTTTAGAAATTATTTGGATAAAGAACTTCGGGACTGAAATGAATTGATCATTGAATTGAAATGGTTATACTAAAATTTTAATATATTTTGTGATATTTTAGATCTTTATTTGTGCCTAAAATTACGTCAATTTATTTTTCCAATGGTTGGCTCAAATGTTGGTCATTCATCAATGCCCCAAGTGTCTTTGTTTTTTAAAGAGGTTTTGCTGATTTGTTTAAACCCAAATTGAATTGATTGATGTATTTCTAATACGCGTTTTGGGCAAGCCGTATTAGAAAAAATCTAAATTTAAATTACTTCTATCAACACAGTGAAAACTAAATCATCCTTTTGGCATCAGCTCATGAATTTTTTTAAAGAACAGCAGTACGAATTGCTTTCCTCTACTACTACTAAGTAAAATTGCCGGCATTCGAGAAGACTGAGATTTCAATATAAAAAAAAGGAAAAAACGGGGAATACTACAAAGAGAATTGTGTAAAATCAATATGGAATACCACTGTAAAGATGATCCAGAAAAATATTTTAACGAATTCCAAATATTCTTTGATTCGTTTAGTGACATATGTCTTAAAAAACTCGAAATGCGCGTAATGCGGAGAGTATTGCAAGAGCACTTAGATAAGAGAAAGGTTAATACGAAGGCTTTAATTGTCCAAGATTTTTATGTTATGGTTTCTCTCTGGGATGAAAAGTGTCCGGGTGGTTTGTTGAGAAAATTCTTTCATATATGTATATCTATCTTTCTTCAAACATGAGATGAATATCGAGGGTGACTTTACTGGTAGAATAGAGTATAATTCCTTATTTTCTAAAACAAATTAAAGTGGATCGAAAAGCTGTGCTAGCAGTAAGTGGCTAATTCGATATAAATGCAACATTGATTTTTGTCCAATAAGGCTATTACAGAAACTTGTGTCTAAGCGGAGTGATAATACGAAAACTGATACTTTTCGGGACTGTAAATCCTAATTGGAAAAATAGTGATTGGTTCAAAAACCCGCCTTTAGATATACATTTTCTCGCAAAATGGACCAAAACTTCGGCAGAGAGAATTGATCTTAATACAAAAAACAATAAGATCACTAACCACTCCTATCACTCTTCTGCAGTATCAATTCTTGCGAAAGATGTTGTTAACGATCAAGAGTTAATAAAACCGACTTTACCTCAAAATTCTCGGAAAATCTTCCTGTGGCAGTCTATCAAAGCAACGAAAATCTCATCAAAAATCGGATTACATATCAAAATTGTACGTTTAATATTATTAACAATTATAAGTAGCTTGCTTTGAATTTACTCGTAAAATTGTCAGGCAACATACTTTCATTTAATCGAAACATTTCTGGCAAAATTTTCTCTCTTGTGGTATTATATATGATAACATGTTACTTTTAATGGTTGAATTTTATTTTTTTAATGGTGTATATAATGCATTTTCTAATGGACGATAGATGTTTCTTGGGAATATATACATATTTTAATATTATATGTCATTCTAGAGATTTATGATTTATTATACATTCATTATTTGAGTATTATATTTCGGGTTGGGTCTGTAACAAGGATCATTTGAATAATTTAATTTTATACATTTATTAAATGAAAATACTTTGAGGCAAGGATTTGGGGTTGAACAAAAAACTTTGATTAGTAATTTTGAGTTTTGTTTGCACTAATTCTAGTTAATGTTTAATATGTAATTTATTAAACATTGCTCTGTTTATAGAATAAAATTAATTATTCATTAACTATAGGGATTGCTTTTAATTGTAATTTTATTGGGTTTAGATTTTGAATAAAAATAAAACAAATATATTTATATATCAAATGTTATTACACGGAATGGAGTGTAGGGGATTCTATGGTTCCAAGAAATTGCCAGGAGGTAACGGCTACACTCTGGTAAACCATGTAGAGTCACGGGCTAAACTCGATGAGTGTAGCCAGATATGGCAAAACCGACATCATCTAACTCAGAGCAAGCGGCTGAATAAAGACTAGCCAATCCGGTCGGATATTGTGGCATTAAATTATATATTAATTAATTATTAATATTATTAATCCCAGATATATGCACAGATGTTTGAGTTTTGGACCAGTTTAGTACGGCGAGCCACCATCGAGCAGTAAGAGCAAAATTCAGTATAAACTTTAATCTGGAAAGAATAAAACTGATTAGAGAGAAACGACGATCATCCTCGGGGGAAATTATGGAAAGTAAGTCCAAATATTACAGTATCATCCGGAATAAACTCGAGCCAACCGACCTACTAAAAGAACTGAGCCTACTAAACCTTAATACTAAAATAACAAAAAGCTTGCAAATTGTGACTAAAAAAATAGTTTTACAAGGACAAACAGAACTTCAAAACTTACCAAAGAAACAGTCCAAATTCTATAGGATCGGGGACGTATAGTTAAAGATATATTAGGATTTATGTATTATATATATTACTATAAATAAATACTTATTTACAAAATATGTGGGGTTGAAATTATTGCGTGGGGATTCCGGATAATGTTCAATTTTTTTGTTGATTTATTTAACATTTAAAATTAATATTCAATGGTTAGGGAAAGTTTCAAAACCGAAAAAATTGTTAAAAATTGTTATTTATATATTTTTTTATATTTTTTATTTAAATAATGTGATATTTGACGTAATAATAATTTTGCAAATAGATGGGTAGCGGCTTTTGGACAGAAATAAATATACCTTTTTCTTAAAAAAGAGCCGACGTTCCGACTATATATTTAGTCTTCTTCAGAGCTGGAGGTCGGGTTTGTCTTCTGAGTATTGTAAAAATAATGTTATCATCTTCCTTAGGAGTTGTAAATACTTTTGTGTATTGAAATGGGTCCTATGTTTTAAAAATAGCCCTGAAGACTAAATAAAAACTATATATAGAGTCGAAACGCCGGCTCTTTTTTTAGGAAAAATAATTTTTTTTCTGTCCTAAACCCTCTACCGATCTATTCGCAAATTTATTTTAATTTACATTTTTAAAAATCGGTAAATTTTTTTTACCCGTAACTTCCCTCGTTATGATTTCCTTTTCACTTGATTAATTTAATTCAGTACATAGTCACAGCATATATTTATCATATATACAGTCTTTTTAAATATTTTTATTAGGCGCCATTTTGTTCTATCATATTGGATTCCTACCAATATTTTACCAGTTCCTTTCTACCAATGCCGCACCTGATTTTTTAAAAATAAATTCAATATTTAGTTTTTACAGTGACACATACCGCCATTGAGTTACATCAGGTTGAATTGATATCTCATTTTCATATTTAATTTTTCTGCGAAATTTATCAATTTTGATTTTTTACGCTGATTTTTTAAGAATTTTATTTGGCCGTCATTCTGTTTCGCGTTCTTATATTCGTACCACAACTTTTCCAGTTTATCTCTATATCACACTTAATTTTTGCACAAACGTTAAAATTAATTTAATTAGTAGTATTTTCAGGCTGAGTTTTTAAATATTTTATTAGGTCGCTATTTTGTTTTGCTATCTTGGATTTATATCAAAATGTTACCAGTCCATGCCTATGTAACACTTAATTTTTGTGCAAAAATTTGAGGTTAATTGGATAATTAGTTTTTTAGCAATAATTTGAATTTTTACCAAAATATTATCAAGTCATCCCTATAAGACCCTTAATTTTTGATCAAAATTTGAAGTAGCATTTTAGCTATGCCGCAAACAGACAGACCGACAGACAGATAGACCGACGGAATTGAAAAAACATGTTTTTCGGCATCTCGAGACCCTGAAACGTAAAGATCTAAAAAAATATGGGAGGGTGATTTTTTCACTTCCCTTTTACGAGGGAAGTAAAAATATAGACTGCGACCTGATGGTTTTTAAACCTGGAAAATCACTGCTCGTGAAGTTTTAATGTCATTTCTGATGTATAATTTATTCATGATATGTAATCTAGAGACAATTGAAGACACTTTAAACCAAAAATAAATTTTTGAAACATAAAAAGAAATATGTTGACTGAATGTTCTAATAGCAGCAAAAGCAAATTTTCTCAGCGTCTTCTCTCCTTCCTGAATTTTAAAAATAAACTGCCTTTACTCTAAAAACCTTGAGTTTGCCAAGAATATAAAATATGTAAGCCAGATGATACTTAATATTCTGGAGACATTTTTACAGGTGATCAATCAGAATAAATTTCGTCCTTCAAAATGCTTTCGCATTAATAAAATGTCATTGTTCCCCAACTTATTTTAGTTTTATTGCACGCTCTTTTATAGAGGTTTGTCCTGTGGTTAGATGGTTTCTTGCAAATACCTCTCCCATAAATATTTAATTTTTTTACCAAAGAGTAAACTAAGTATTCACTTTCATTTCTATTCAAAACCTAATTATTTAATTGGTTGGTAAAGACGATAGAACGTAAAATAAATAAAAATTGACCTCTCATTTATACTATGGACTAAAGGTTATTTGAAATGTTCCATGCAACATTTGATAGAATTGTGATGTCTTGTTGGTAATCAGTTTTTAGAGTAACAACTTTTTGAGACTTTATGATGGTCGGTCTTCTGTTAATATAAATATGTGTTTGATTTAACTATGACATGGGACTCCTTAGAAGACAAATGATATGTTCTTGTTAACTAAAGCCTCTTCTATTGATTTGTTTTTATTGCTGTACTTTGTGCCTTATTTTAGAGGAGAGAATTTTACTATTGTTGAGACATTAAAATATTTTACATTACAGTTATTTTGCACATTTTGGTTAAACAATAAAATAAACGTCGCTTAATCTGCTTGCTTAGTGTCTAAATTGTACCAATATGTAAAGCTGCCATGTAAAGGACTTGGAACGCTTTCAACCAATATACTTAAAAAGTATAATGAAGATTCGTTGGTTTCACTATGTGCCAATACAAAAAGAACCAGTAATGTTAGTAGTGGAATACAGGAGATGACTACAAAATGCAAAACAACGTATTTTTAAATCTGCACTTCATGGTAAACTGTTGGTGAGCGTAGAAGGCATGGTGGTCAACATAAGAGATACAAATATGTTCTCCATGAAAACCAAAAAGCATGGGGTATTGTTGACGAATAGTGGGAGTCACTTGCCACGGAAACACACGTTATGGCCAAATATAAAAGTAGAACTAAATCCAATACCGAATCAGCTATATGTATGTCCTGTCTGCTCACGAATCGAGCTCCATAGCTACAATCGAGCGCATCATCAAAGGAATGAGGTTTAATGTACATCTTATTATTATTAGTATTATTAAGTTGGCCGATTTCTGTTGTCCTATAAGAAGTTTCTCACTATGTGGCAAGTACTGAGCAGGACTGTCTTCTGGATGCAGCTGTCGGGAGTGCGAATAAAGTCAACAAGGGATCTTCCACCTTCTCTTCGTGGTAAGGCCATTCGGAGAGTTGACGACCTTGGGTGGTGTGACTTGTACTTGGTCATCATTAGGCGAGTAGTTCGTTGTAGTTTCTTTAGCTCCGTGTTAGTCCATTTTAAGATTCCGAAACTATAGGTCAGCACGAGCATAGCATAGGTGTTAATTGCTGTAATGAGATTTCCGGCGTTCAGTTCTGTCTTTAGAAGAGCTCGCACTCTTTGAACGTACTGATCTTTCATCTTGGTCTTTCCTTGCTTTTTCTGGAGCAGTTCAGCTTGCCAAAATCTTAGATATTTTATTTGTAGGTCTATCATCGCTTGAACTATTTCTCCATTGGGTAGGACTACATCAACATTAATGACTTTGCGTTTTTCGATGTTTAAGGCTTTACATTTTTCCATTCCAAATTCCATATGGATGTCTTTTGTGTGTGTCACATCAATAAGCTTTTTTGGTTGGTGATGATTTTCACCATAGAGCTTAATATCATCCATATACAGAAGGTTCGGGAATCGTCTCTATTGGCTTTGATGTTGAAGCCATGTCCTGTATTGTTGAGCAATGTAAAGAGGGAGTTCATCGCTAAGCAGAACCAAAGTGGACTTAACGAGTCTCCTTGGTAAATTTCCCTACTGATGTGTATCTCATCGGTGGTAAGAAATTGATCGCCATTATAGATTCTCAGGTTCGTTTTCCACTGTGCTTGTGCATGTTGCGTTGTTTTTTCTATGCTTGCTTAAGTACCACAGAGTCGATGATCAGTTGTTCTTTGCATCCTTGATGGTCTGGAATGCATCCCTTCTGTTTGTTATTATTATTATTATTATTATTATT
The DNA here is from genome assembly GCA_030620095.1 of Kuschelorhynchus macadamiae. NCBI lineage: Eukaryota > Metazoa > Arthropoda > Insecta > Coleoptera > Curculionidae > Kuschelorhynchus > Kuschelorhynchus macadamiae. The sequence continues at coordinate 412,514 of JAUTXW010002861.1, read as the reverse complement.
ATTATTATTATTATTATTATTATTATTATTATTATTATTATTATTATTATTATTATTATTATTATTATTATTATTATTATTATTATTATTATTATTATTATTATTATTATTATTATTATTATGGCTTGTTGTCTCACAGTATCCCTGTCAGTCAGTACAAAAAATAAAAATAAAAAAAAAAGGAAATGAAAAAAAAACACTATAGTGTATTAAGAAATGCTCTAACTATGCCACGTGTTTCCTGTTTCCACAGCCTTTTTACTTCCATTGCCAAGTCGGTGTATTTGGCGATCTTCTCACTGTATTTCGCTTAAATGTTCTCGTCGTTGGGGACAGCCATGTCAATTAAATAAGTGATTTTCTAATTTTTGGATTGAAAGGTGATATCGGGTCAATTTGCGGGGATTGTTTTATCTGTGTGGATGTCAATGTCCCAGTAGAGCTTGTAGTCTTCGTTTTTAAGTATAGATGTTGGTGTATAATGGTAGTAAGGGTCTGTGTTCTCCGTTAGTTTGTATGTTGTGGCTAATGCTTGATGAACCACCTTCGCTGCTGAGTTGTGTCTCGCGGTGTATTCAGTTCCGGCCATTATTCTATATCCACTCGTTATGTGATCGATCGTTTCTCTCTGCTGGTGACATCTCCTATACTTCTCGTCTTCAATGGTTGTATCCTCCATGATGTGCTTTAGGTAGTTTCTGGTTGCTATGACTTTGTCCTGGATGGCAAGCAGGAAGCCTTCTGTTTCAGGAAACAGCTGCCCTTCTTGTAACCACGTATATGAAAGCTTTTTATGTATATGGTCTTGCTTTATGTGGTATCTGTGTCTTCCGTGAAGCGTTTTTTCAGACCGGGTGTTCATCTTTTCTAGTCGTGATTGGATGTGACTGTGTGCGTCTGCTGCGTGGCTCGTTTGAGACAGGTCGAGCGGTGTATAATTCTTGTCTGCCATCACTATTGCCTTGTGGAGGTTAGTTTATTTGTTGTGGAAGAATTTTCTAAGTTCATAAATTTATTTTTTATTTAGCGATTGTATATGTATAATTCCCCTTCCTCCTTCTTTTCTCTCGATGGTGAGTCTTTCCCCATTTGTTTAGATGTTTAGATGTGACTCCATTTCTACTTTGATTGCTTGTGTGAGAGACGGTTCTAGATGTAGCTGTGTGGTATGGTGCTTTGGGCAAATGATTCACTTGTCCTGTGCGCTGTGTGGTGTTTGTCATCTGTCGTGGGTTGTTGCTGGGAGCTTCGCCTCTACTGAGCATTAAGTGAGATTGCAGATCCTCTTGCACAAAGTTGGGATGGTTTTTATGTGGTATCGGTTCGGCATCTGCCCCACTGTCCTTATTGTTTTGTTGATAAATGTTTAGTTCAGCAGCTACCATAGTTTTGATGTTTTGCAATGCAAGTGGGGTGAGCTTACTGGTCCTAGTGATGACTCTTTTTTTTATCTATTACTCTCTGTTTTGTGATAAAGGATTTGTATTCTGGATATTGTGCTATGAAAAATGTATGCAGTTTATGTCTGTATCTCCTGATGAAATTGTCTCAAGTTTGGTAACGGTGTAGTAGGAATGCATCACGATTCGATTCATTTCATCTGTCCATTTTAACCTCTTTCTTGGTAGTTGTAGGTAGTCGTTGCGATATATCCGCTGTTGTAATGGGTTCAAGTTGTTGTGTTTGGCTAGCATCTGTGTCAGATGTATTTGTAAATCTACTTAGGCAGCGCATGATCAGTTCGCTCGATTCTGTAATGCCCCTGTTGCCCTGCCTTTCCCGCCTTAGTGTGTGCCAGCTTAGCCGGCAAAACCCTTTTGGTAGGTCTATTTTCCTTTGCTTGGCCGTGATCGTTTCGGTCGAGCTGTCCTTTCCCGCAGCGTCCTCGACCGTTACGCTGCTCGCCCCATGCTTTGCTGTTTGGGTGGATGTTTTGTGGTGTTAGAAGCTCAAAGTGTCCCGACATTGGATCGCTTGTTAGTAGAAGGTAGATCATTTTATCATTTTATTGTGTGTTTGTTTGCCTATTATTGTTGGTCTCTCTTTAATGCACATCTGTTTCGTTCTTGTTGTTCTTGGTTTTGAGAAAATGTGGAAGATGTGCTTCTGGGTTTCCGAGACAGCAGATATTTCCAGGCTCGTTCCGTATGTAGTGGTTTTGCTCATGAACTTATAATAGTTGTTGAAGTCCTTCTTCTCGTCGTCGTGAAATAACGAAAATATCTGAAGTTCCGATCAGTTTTGTTGTAAGTATTTCAATGCGTCTTCTCTAAATTTGGCATAATTGTTTTGATGGCCGTGTATGTGCAAGCTGACTGATCGGAACAGACAACTTCCTTCTCCAACAATGTCGGCTCTGATGAAATTCTCGGGAATAGGTTCGGTTTTTATTATTATTGTTATTTTTCTTAATATTTTTATTATAATAAATTTTTATTTGGTAAAACTCTACGACGCAGGTATAATGCACTCCCAAACTTTATATAAAAATAGAATAATGTATGAATATAACTCATATCAAATTAAAAATCTGGCTGAGAGGAAGCGATTTGGTCGATACAACGATTAAAATATGCCTTATTAAAAAATTGATTATTATCTTCATACCGCAAATTTAAAAATTCCTAATTTTTACGAAAACAATATTAATACGTCAGGTTTCTAAGATTCCTCTAAGGCTTATTGATTTCAAAATTAAACTGGTTAGGCGGAGCGGAATATTCGTGCTTATTGAATATAACGGTCGGTCTGGCCGGACGTCCCCTGGGAACTATGTGGCAGTTGGCATTTCTAGGATAATTCTATTTCGAGCATGACCAAATCCACGGTGAAATGTATAATGTTTAGCTTGGTTGGAGTGACATTTATTCTGTACGGATTTTAGCCTGCAAATAAACAAGTAGATAATTATTCAAGTAATAAATATTGTACCAATGATGTTAATTATATTAGCCTTTTTTTTGCAGTTTAAGCACAAGGCTCCATATTCTTACTAAAACGCCTATTACTTCAGTGAATTAAAACTAGACTAATTGCTAGCACATCTGTAAGCGGTGTACGTAAAATAAGTAGATTTGTGGGCTAATTTAAATACATTTATAAATTTGAAAGTACGTCGTCATTTGCAGAAAGTCTCTAAAGCGATTAAAATATAATATCAAACACTTCAAGTCAAGGCCTTAGGTTTGCATGAATGTTTAGCGGATTCGAAACCTTAAATAAGTTAGATATAGAATATTTTGCTTTAACTTGGAGCATTTATAAAGTTGGTTATTCATTTATGTATTGAATTTGTCATAATGTCCTAAGACTGAGACATGGCTTCGAACTATCGATGTTCATCAAAACTTCGATATTATAAGCGTATCTGAAGCACATGCAGATTAAAATACTAGATACTAGATATTGTACCAGTATTATTGTTTATATTAATTTTTACTTATAGTTTAAGTAAAATGCCTAGTACACAACCAGCTGGTTCGAACTATTTGATTCACCTCATTCAATTGCAACTTTCAAAACTTTATACGACTATAATTTTATTCATTTACATTTAAACTAAGTTAATTCTACGTAGAACTATTTTAAATATTTAACACAAGGATTCCTCGACTCGGCTTCAAAGGATAAGGTGAATTTTTATCCCCATTCTTTATACCCATACGGGATGAATAGATAAATACTGAAACATATGTTTAATTATTTTCATTAAAGATTATTTGTGCTAAATTTCAAGTCAATAGAATTATTTTGCCCCGTATAAACTTTCATTCTCTATTTTACAGCCTTAACAGTTTAGTTTTCTAAAATCCTCCCTTATTGCTTGCTTAGATCACAAAAGTAATCTACTGTCCAAATTTTGTGGTTTTAGCTTCAGTAGTTTCTGATCTGCGTTGATGACTCAGTCGGTCAGGAGTTGCCTCTTTATAATATTAGCATCGATAGAAAATGATTTATTAAAATTTTATTCTTTGTACGTGTTCTAGCAATAACATCTTAAGTTTAAATTTTCTTACAGATAGATTAAATAATGACGCGTCTGTGGTGTAGAATTCACAATACAATACTTATAAGGGCAGATTAAAAATAATTAGCATATCTCTACTTCGAAACAATTGAAATTTTTTCTCAATAAATGCTCATTGAAAACATAAAATTCTTAATAATTTCCTAACTTACTGCACATTATGCTAAAATATTAAATTCAGTAGTCAAACACGCGTTTCCAGAAGTAATGTTTTAGTTTTTGAGTTTGTAGAACGAAAATGAACCAATTAATAGAATATTAAATTTATTTACTTTAAATAAGCTAATATTGATTTGGTTAATAATTTGATTTTTTCCATATATTGTTTAAACATCTTACGAATTTAAATATTTCTTTTTAGATTTAATTAATATAGCGTATATGTATAAATAAAGTTCCTTTTTTTGTTAACGAGGTCTTTTAACCATCATTGTATTTCGTAAATGGCAAATGTGTACCTTACACGCCTTCTTTGTTGATATTCCAGCTCAAAAACCATTTATAAGATTGACTTCAAATTTTGGTCAAATATCGAGAGTCGTATGAGGATTGAATGGTGACATTTTGGCGAATTAAAATGGTGGCATCACGAAATATTAAAAAACATCATTAAGAAACTACTTATCAAAGAGTTCTGAAATAATGTCCAAAAACTAACGAAAAATAGTAGGATTTTAGTATCAACTTTATATTGCAAACTAAAATGGCGTCCTAATAAAATGTATATACAATATACCAAATATTGCAGGCCTCGAAAGCCCTTACATTACAACATTTTTTTAGATTCAACAGATCCAGATGCATTTTACAGTTTTTTAGTTTTGGTTTACTGCCATATTCTGTGACTGTAATATTTAAAAAGGTAGATGCAAATACAAAACAAAACCACGAAATCTCTTTTTACCTTACAGATAGACCATTAAATAATGAGAAGAGTATTGGGTTGAGAGACAAAGAACAGTTGGGTTATAGTAGTAAGCTGCATAGTTTCCATTGTATATGTTGAGCAGAAGTATTTACAATATACGTAGCACTAACAAAGATAGAACTCCACAATACAACTAAAACTGTTATTTTTTTGGATTCCCTAAGTAGCGTTAAAAAGATCACATAATCAGAAATTAAGGCGTAAAATAGAGAGTTGCTTTTCAGGACAAAAAAGAAGAAAGAACAGGCATACAGATTGGCAAATCAGAGACGAAAAATGGAAAACAGAGGCTATGCAAAAGCAAATTACAGAATTTTTATATGCAGGAATAGGGAATTTTTTATAGTTAGTAAAAGAAATGTTCCAAGAAGTAGAAGGATCCAATACAAAATCATAGACGGCTGCACTGGAAGTAACGTATACAAAAATCTGGTTCAGCAACAATTCATTCGTCAGTAGATAGTTCTAGTTACAATGTAAAGGCTTTGTTCAGGACACTGCTTAATACCAATTCGTTTATTTATACAAAACATTATTTAAAATATCATACGTAGTTTTGGGAAGAGCAATGTGTATATATTCTTGATGATAATATTCTTAATTTTGCACTTGAAATTTTTATTTTATATGATTTTTCCAAAACTAAACAAATTCAAAGTGTAATTAGTGTCCTGTGGCTTGCGAGGTAGGCCTGATTCTTATGCACATATGGTGGATTTTTGTTGGAGGGATATGTTGAATATTGTTCATCTACTATATGGTAATCAGTACATTCCGAGGCCTACCACTTGATTTCTCTTTTATGATACATATTATCATTAATCGTGTCTTAAAAAAAACTAAAAAACAATCTAAGCTAAATTACAAATCAAAGTACCTACGGTACATATGTAATAAGTATTCTGCTAGGTTGACTATAGCAGTCTAGGCAAAAAAACATGAAAGAAGGAGAATATTAAAAAATATATTTGTTGTTGCATGTGTCATGTAGAGCCTTTAACTGTGAAGTTAAGCTGATCTAAATGTGAACTTTTTTAGGAAATACAGCTATAAATGTATTTGTAATTTGCAAACCGTTCGATTTTTAACAAAGAAAATATACTATGCGGGAAAAAATTGTATTAATCCCCTTTATTAAGAAAGCAATCCCTGTGTACCGCAATAATTATTAATTAGACTTTATACATATACATACAGCTTTTTACAATAAGTTTCAAAGTGTAAAATTCTTAATTCTTGAGCATTTTCATTATTTGTTGGAGGTGCTACTATGCTTAGATGCTTTGGAACTCTCTTAGATCCTCTATAAATCTCTAACGAAACATTATTGTAGACCGGGTGCCACAAATGAGTGACACATCCCTATAACTTTTTTTTGCCAACATATTGGAATTAAATTTTAGATTAGAAAAGATATAATCTTTATTTTTTTTATAGTGACAGCTTTGCTATATCTTTCTTGGTTTCTAAATTTCTGCTACTAACTTAATTTTTTTATATAGGATACCATATATATGTTTATATAATTTGTTTTATTATGATATTCAAAGTTCAATCATGTGTCAAAACAGAATCTTGGTATATCAGAAGCGTCTAAATATGGTTTGGATTTAAAGGCGTACTATTTACCGATTTTTTAAAAACTGCATATTATTGTGTGGTATCAAATTACTCTCAAAAAATATCTTTTTGTCTAAATCAATGAGCCATCCTCTTAACATAAAAAAATGAGTATTTCTAAAAAAGTATGTTTAGTGACTAAAAAATGGAAACTCTTATTTTTCCCAAACTTCTCCACATCACTCCAGATTACAAAATAAAATATTTTACTTGCAAGAATAAATTAAATATATAGTAAATGATTGTACTTAGCATGTCATAAGCAATCAAATTATGTAAACATATACGGGGCGTTCCATTTAAAACTCAGGAATTAGTAGCAGAAATCCGGAAATAAAAGATATGACAACGCTATCATAATATAGAATGTAAAATAAAGTCCTATTTACACAACTAAAATTACATTTTAACATATTGGCAATAAAAGTTATAAGAGTGAGTATATTTAAAGGTGTGGTAAAGTATAAAAAACAGAGCTCTGTTATTTGTCAATAAATTCTTAAATTAAAATTTAAAGAAATCAAGAAAAAAAAAGAAATTGTATCGATTTTTAGAACTTTATATCCAATACTTTAAATTTTAAATTAAAGTTATATTCAGTGTTAGCGATATCTGCATGCCTATGATTTGTATTATTTCCTATTTTGGAATTTTGTGCTTTATGAAATCTCGTGCTACGCGGAAGTTATCATTATTCGTAATGTTTGCCGCAAGTATTGAATTGCATGCTGGCTGGACACAATGCAAACTACGTAATTATAATTTATTTCAGGCCGTTCCAATTACTTTGAAAGTTAACATACTTCGGGTTGGAAAATCGAGAGAGGGATGACCTTAAACTATATCTGAAATTCCATGCAATTTCAAAATCAACGACCAACTATGCCTTGTATATACGGGCTGCCTCAAGTAGAATTGCTGTCGTTCCTCATTTCTATTATTTTTTAAGATCTCCCGATGTTGCCACGTTTAATCTAGTCTAATTATAAAGTGTTTTTGTTTTCAAACCGTTTCCACAATTGCATTTAAATTTTTTTTTATCAGTTTCCCGAGAAATCCCCATTACATAGTGAGCAGAAAATAGCTTATTATTATTTTAGGATATGTCGCGAAATCTTTTTATTATAACCTAAAAACGCACAAGGAAATGGCTCCGAATAATAAAACTTCAGTATAATATACTTCAGGTCCCACTTTTTAAAACTAATGTTTAATAACTTTTAATAAAACCAAAAAACAGTAAAATACCTTAATCTAATGCTGTCCATATAATTCTCAAACAAAACATTAAAGTTCAGTTCAATAACGTAGGCGTCAAGAACCACTTTTCCTATCCTACACGTAAGAGATACAACGTCGAGTCTTAAATGGCGTGGTATATACGGCCGGAATACACTTTTCAACTGGCGCAGAAATATCTCGCTTGTATCAAAATAAATAAAGTAAATAGAGAGTTTAAGTTCAATAAGCAATTTCACAGCTGTATTATACCATTTTGTTGTTAAACTAAACAACTTACCTAGATATCATAAGCCCTTCAGGAGAGTCAAGTTGCATTGAATTTTCTCAAAACAGTGCAACAATAAATGGATAAAATATAAGCCTGTCCACAATTTATATCGTCGTTCATTGTTTGTATTCAGGTGCGAGAATAATAGGTTAAACTAAAAAATCTCATTTGCAAAATGTAGAAGCTCATATAGGGGCAATAAGAGATTATCTCTAAAACGAAAAGTTTTGCTTATAAAATTTATAGATTCCAACAGAATATGGAAGATAAAGTTAAAATACACTGTTTCTGAAAGTTTGAGTCCAGACAGACAAGAAATTTTTTACAGCTCATTTTGACCTAAACCTAAAACCCTCCACAAAACCGAAACTAAGATCGATAATTGATCAAACTCCAAACAGAAAGTTATAATTTTACCTGAGCTTCATTTTGAATTCTAGCATGACACTTTTGGACAACTCTGATTTTTCATTTAATTGAATTTTTTGAAAATTAACTTTATATTTTCGCTCATTACGTGTAAACAAAAATAATAAAAATAAAATTTATTAAGATAAAATGCATAGGTCAACATTTTCTTTCGAACTAAACATATTCCCGATATTTAGAAAAAAAACTTTGATTTTCGTATGGGACTCGGGAACCGAAACTTCTACAATTTTTAACTTAGCGCTTTCATTCTGGCATCAAAGGAAAGGAAAAAATAGGAACTCCCTTTTATCTAGAATCACATTTTTTCAAATTCTCAACGGGAAATCTAATTTTGGTCAATTTTCATTGTTCACCGAAAAACGTCCATAAGCGATAAAATTAAAGCTTTAAAGCCACGGCGACGATACACACATAAATTATACGTAAAACCTGATTAAATAATATTACTATGCATGGACTAAATAGACCTGGCGACTTTTAGCAGAATATAGAATATCAAAATTATGGAAAAAATCCAGAAAAAATCACAGGCATATATTTTCATACGTAGAATACGGGAAAAATAATTACAAGTTCATAAAACAACAAAATAACTTAAGAAAAAATAAAAACTAATTTCTGGGGAGTTCAAACTTTCGCTGCTGCTTCTACGTGTCTGCGATCAAGTTCCCCGACTTTACTTTGATTGGTCCAAACGTGCAAAAATAGGCGGATACCCTGAAAGTTAACAATACAATAAGCTCAATGAGGTCGTCCAGTTAACGTATAGTACCAAAAGCCTTCAATAAGAAATTTTCCTTCACCGAGGGACTGCTGGCCGGGACTTTTTTCTGAAATATTGCCTTGCACGCTGCTCTAAAGTAGAAACTTTTAGGTGGGTTCGCCTAATGATAACGCGTCATACTAACCATGTATGCACACAATATGCAGGGGTAATCAGAAAAACGGAATTGGTACTTTAAATTTTCGCGTAGAAGCTACACGGGTATGTGTCAATAATCTGTCTCACGCATTCGAAAGCTACTTAATAGTCTGTTCTGTAATCTTATTTGAGCTTACCCATTTTCCCGAATTTTCAGCAAGTGTTTTAAAATATCCCGGTGTCGCTTTTAATTTCCCTTTATAGTGTTTGAAAATTTTTCGAGCCTTTATTTTTTGGCCTTCGGCAGTGTTAACTTAATATAACTGAAATTAATAATTTTTCTAAAGTTTTGAATTTTACTTCTAAACATTTAACTGACTCATGAACATTTAAATATTTTTGTAACTTGCTTGTAATATTTTGTGAAAATTTTTTAAACCAAATTGTGACTTTTAAAGGTTCTTTTCTTAATTGGATGGTTCCAAAAATTTTTTGTCAGATAAAACTTGTGAATTTTAACTTCGTGTACTGAGTGTTTCCCCAGGGCATGTATAAATATAAGATCGAAGATTTAGCCTTGAAAATACGCTTTTAAACTTATCCTATCAGACTAATTGGCCCGCACAGCTACTGAATTAACAGTAGAAGCTTGATTGGAGCAAGTGAATTAGAAATCCGTGCAATTGTTTATAACTATTGAATGTTTGAATTTTATTTTAATTCACTGGTGCATGGTCGTAAACAATGTACATGTATTTGTGGAATTTTGTAACTACCATACTTTAAACAATTTCGCGAACTAACATTTTCGAAACGCGTGGTACGTCGCGGTGAAATAAGATTAGGAAAATATTGTTTATAAATTTGTTTAAACAAAGTTTTAATTGTTGCTAACTTTTCTAAAACTTTTAACCACACTTATTGACAGTCAATGTCATTCGTTTGTAAAATTCTTTCGACAGTAACTTCACACAAAAAATTTCTTGTTTAATTTAAAGTAAGCTTTTGGAATTTGTGCCAAATACAAACAGCTACCTGAAGTAGTAATTAGTGTCAACTTATGCCTTTGAAAAATCAAAAGAATTACTGCATAAGCTCCCGAATAGAGTTATTCATTTTATTACATACTGTTGAAAAGAGGAATTAGATTTTTAGCAAAAAGGATAAAAAATGTGTATCTCAAAAAGATCCATTTGTACAAATGAAAAATTTAAAATTTTTTTTCAGATATTACTTGTAAGTTGTGTTGTGTCCTCAGGACTTTTTTTGTAAACAAATTTCTTTTAACACAAAGCAATTGTTAATAAGTCTTAAGCCCTACAAAGACATTGCTTACAAACTCTTGCTCAGTTGAACAAACTTTTTCGGACCTAAAACCTACTTAATAAAAGTTAGTGAAGTGCAATAAACTCTAAAAATTTTAAATATAAACTAAGCTGCAGGTCTCTTAAAAGACTTTATGCAAACTTTCAGAGAGTAAGCCGTTTTATGTGTCAGTGAGACTTTAACAAAAAATCATTTTGTAAAATTAGTTGTAGTATTTTATCTACCCGGCGTCCACGTTTAACAAGGGCTAAAAACCCGTATTTAATTTTAAGATATATTAATTTATGATATTTATTTAAACAAACTGACTTACTTTCCACCATAATAACTTCTCCTCGCCACTCTCAGAGCATGTTTCATAATTGTGAAATTTAGTTAAAGTTTTCAAATAGCATATTTGGGCAGAGACCACCTCCAGCCTCTGTTTTCCAATAAATATGGCAAATCAAAATTACGTTTTAAAGAGACAAAGAGGCCACCGCAAGTGGTATTTTGTTGATCGTGAAATGATATGAATTCTCTTGAGTCTCTCAATGGATCCCATATTTACTGGAAGGAGGTAAAATTGGGATCCATTTAAAGGTAGTTTATTTTTCACTTATGGAATAGTCTTTTTGGAGTATAATTGATCTTTGATAGATCGTGAAAGATAGGGTTTCCGATATATCTCTTACAAAAATGAATATATGAAAGAACTTTTCCAACTTCTTTCTACGCGTATGTTCACTTATTATTTCGCAAATCTGAAATATTCGCATTGGTTTTGGCAGAATATTACAAAGCAGTTTTAGTACAATGGCCATTTGTTAGACCTATCGGCTAGATGAATAAAAGGAAGGTAACATATTTACTATAATAATACTCTTTTCTGATGTTTATTTAGTGTATAAAGCTTTCTAAAAGAAAATAGATTACCTACAACTTTATTGGTATTGCTAAGTGAAACGTAGCGGACACAGGCGTAGAATACGTTTTAAAATATAGGAGACTGACCGACTTTTGAAGGTAAATTGTGAGAGAAACTTGGAGACTCCGATTGAAGACAGTCTACATTAAGAGAAAGAATAAAAAATTTTAAACATGCCAAATGTCATGTTATACTAATTTTTACGTAGCGTCGAGAATTTTGATTACCCTATTTTATTATATTGATTATTGTACTATTGGGTATATATCTGCTTTATTTCATGTTTGGAATTCATTTGCATATAAGATTTAAAGTAACTGCCTTCATTATTACTAAATACATTTAGTATGTCAGAAACTTTTTACCTTATTTATCAAATAGATCACAGCAGAAGTTTCCACTGGAGCGCTTCAGGGGAGCATTTTGATCCCTCTACTTTTTACGCTCTACACATTCCAACTTTACAAATAACTAAAATCTTGCAAATACCAAAAAGTTATCTTGTATATAATAATAATAATAATAATAATAATAATAATAATAATAATAATATAAAAATTCAAGTAACCAAACATCCATACCAATAGTGGACGATGTTAAGAATTTAGGTTTATAAATCGATTCTAATTTGCGCTTTAAGCTACACGTAACTAATAAATTAAATCTGGCCTACTCAATTTTAAAACGGATGTACTCGCATCGGCAATATCTTTCTCAGAATATAAAGAAACTGTTGTGCTATGCTTTGATTTTATGTTAGTTCGACCATTGTGATAGTGTTTATGGACCTTGCTTGGGTGGTGCCGACATAAAGCGCATCCAGAAAGTTGAAAATTGTTGTTTACGCCTAATTTAGGAGCGAAATAAATGTGCATACATTCAAAATTGTTTTTTTTTGTGTATATTTCTTAAGAACGAAACTTAAGTTAGATAATACAATAATGTCATTTACAACTAAAATTTGTTTAGCGAGTTGAATTAGGTCTCATTAGTAGCTGGATATGTCCGGGTGGTTGCTTATTCAAAGAGCATTTTGTTTAACTGTTATTCTCAATCGATTATTGTACCTTACTGAAATACGCTAACCAGTTGAACAATAACCCCCGTATTCACTAAAAAGGTTTAAGAGTTAGACTAAGTCTAGTTGCCATGGTACTTAAAATTCGTAGTCCACCAATTATATTTCGCTTATATCACTATTATTTTGTAATTGTAACATTTAGAAAAATTATTTGTTCAATTGTTAAAAATGTCATCTTAAACCTATAGCTGTCATGTTAGACCTAGTCGAAATTTAAACCTCTTTAGTGAATACGGGTGTTAATGTGCTATCAGTAATATTTTTATGATTATTATCATAACTAACAGGAGCTTACATTCTTCAGGGAAGAAGTTCATGTTAACCTGCTAAATGTTTAAAAACTTTCGTACAATATGGCATCTTTGCAAAATTGCTGAATTCTGAATGGTTTTCAGGAGACTTTATACCACAGCTGCTCCAGATTCTTATTGAAACTTTTTCTTACTACCTCAATAGCAGATATAATGACCGGTATTATCCGCAGTTCTTCAGCTGCCAAGTATGTTCTATTTCTACAGCTAGGTTCTGGTATTTGGTCACTTTTTCTTTTTCTGTTGATTCGCAAGTTAGCATGCCATATCAACTAAGGTAGCATGTTTATTGACCTTATCGATGATAACTATATACGGATGGTCATAATCCCCTGTTCTGTCTGTGATCTTAAGTATATCCCAATATGAAACGAGGTTGTTAGATTCTAATAGCGCAGATGGAATTTATAGAAAGGTGGTGGGTTGAGAACCAAGTTGTGCCGTGTGCCTGTAAAGAATCTTGGCAATCTGGTTATGTCTTTCCAGGTATGCGCAATTCGCCACGTTTGAGTATCCCGCTATAACGTGTTCTACCGTTTGCCCAGGCTTATGACACATTCTACAGACATCAAGAGTATCTCCGTTTTTAAGAATGTGTTTTTTATAGTTTCTGGTCTTAATCACACAATCCTGTGTAGAAACGATAAATTCCTCTGTCTCCGCGTACAGGTTACCATTTTTCAGCTACAGGAGTGATGATGCTTTGTAAACTACTGATTCTTCAAGCAATGTTGGGTATTTTCCAGAAAATCCAATAACTTTATTTTGTGCAAAAGCCGACGTGTTCAGTGCTCAATGTTGATAATGTAATCAATTTAACTTAACCTAGTTTTATTCATATCAGTAAATGAAAAGTGTCTAATTAAATTTTGGAAGGATTTACTTGATCATACAGAAAAAAATTGGTCAGTATAGCCAAAAATAAAAAAAAAATGGGAAAAACTTTCGGAGCTCTTATCCTAAAGAATTTATTTAAATCCTAAAATATTGCAATACAAATTATTGAATATTTGACCATAGTTGATTTTTTTAATTCCTAAGCTTTTAAAAAAAAGTGAAAGTAATTTAACTCCTCCCTGTTCATCACCTAGTTTCCTGAACATTTTGACTTCAGCCATTTTCACGTCTCTGAAACGAAACGACGTGTTTTTGTTTTTCACAGCGAATCTTTTAAAATATTAATATAAAATACATATTATTTTATATATGTCTTATATATCACAGTGCACTCAGTTTATTAACATCGTCTGGTTTCACGATAACCTGTTATCTAAGTCAATACTAGCTTAATGGAGCTCTCAAAAGGTGGGGTAATTTTCAGAGAAAAATTATTTTTTCATGTTTTTGTTTTCAATTTACAAAAGAGACGAAATTTTTACAAATTAATTGTGACGGTTCGTTATCTAAAAATAGTAAAAATAAACTAATTCATTTCCTAGTTTGGTCTAATGTTTTAATTTGAATATACGTTATACAAAAGATTACTGTAGACGCAGCCATAACTTATTTAAAGCATATTAATTTGTATTTGGAATCTCATTTTCTCAGTTACCCCGGATGTGTCTGCCTTCTGGCTTTGCAGATAATCCCTTTGTGGAATGTTTATCTACAAGTTATGCTTTAACACATTCATTCAAAGAGGTTTTGTGTTTGCGAAATTACATTTTGTATATCTTGTTAATTTCATTATACGGGAGTAATCTTTATACAAATTGTTCCTCATTTTAAGCCGCATTAAAAAGAACAAGGGCGGTTAATAATGTTAAACATCACCGAGAAATAATTTTATTCAAATATAAAGAAGTTGTGATTTAAAAATGGATTAATAAACACCCTAAGCTAAGTTCCGGCATTCTGGAGATGCTAATGCAAAATACCAATGTTCTAATAACACATTGCTAAATAAATAAAAACGACTGGTATTTTATTGTAGTATTCTGATTTATCAATAACGTGTTATACCAAAATCTGATTTTTTCTGAAATGGCTAATTTATGGAAACAAATGTGGAGTAAATTTTTTAAAACGTAAAATGACATCTGCAAAATTTTGGCTCTGCGAATGTAGTAGCAAGTCTGTTCCTGATTTCCCTACTGATGTAAAAGATCTACTAAATGTAGTAGGGTTTTATAAGTCTTTATGGTCTATATAAAGTCAAATATAGGTTTTTTGGAGTTTGACGGTTCAGATATGATGTTTAATCCTATGTGTAAAAGTAAGGGGCGTGTTTTAATGGTAAAATATATCTGAAATATGGTTAGACAAGTTTATTATTTTAATCTTTTCTTCAAGGTTAAGGTGATCTGTTTTAAATAAGAAGGGATCTAATTTTGTTTTTGATGAATCATCAAAATTGTTGAAATCGATATTTTCGATTTCTTGTCTATAGAATTTTTCTACAACAAGGGGCTCGGAAAAATCTAAAGTCATAGGCTCGCAAGTGTTATTGTAAGAGCTTTCCCATTGCATGCTATTATAAGGCATTCAAGAATGTCACAATTATGAATTTTTTGGTAGGGAATTATAATTTCACCATTTTTTATATTAGTCTTAATGCTAATTATCTGTTCACATTTTGGATAGATAGTTATACAATTAAGCTCTGTTTTGGTTTTATGAAAAGACAATTTTATTTTAGAATATGATGTAATCAAAAATCCTTTATCATAATCTAAACTAGCATGAAGTAATTTTAGGTTATCGATTCCAATCAAACCATCAAATACGTCGTGGAATTTAAATAAAAAGAATTTAAGATTATTGTGTTGTGGTAATCTAAAAATTTTTGATGCTGGTATCGTGGCACTATGCTTATGGGTAGATTTTTGAAAAACTGTCGAAACGATAAAAGGGTCATTCTTTACATAATTTGGGAAATATTTGAAAGCTAAGTCAGGACTAATAAATGATTTAGTCGATCCTGAATCGATCAAAAGTTTAAAGTTGTATTCAGGAAATGATATAGGACAATTCATTACAATTAGTGGTGTTTAGGGAAATGACCTGGTTTATCAAATTTGTATTTGATATGCATCAGAGTGTTCACTAAGTGGGTAGCTCTGCGAATACTCTCCGCTGTTGGTATATTGAAAATAATTGTAAGATAGGTTGGAGTCATAATGCGGGTTATTGTAGTTCGTATCACTGTCAAAGCAGGAGTTAGTTTCAGTATTGTACAGTTCTTGGAATGTAAATTTAGGACGCGGTGGCTGATACTGATTTTGTTGTTGAGAAGTATTGGCCGAATCATCTCGTCTTTGAATAGAATTTGTTACTATACTCATTGGTATTGGCTTAGGAAATGGTTGAAGAGGATTAGGTTTAAATACGTTTTGTTGTGGTCTATTAAAATTGCCAGTATTATTTTGACTCCCGAATGGTGGTCTAAAATTCATTTGGGGTCTGTTTATGTTAGGTAAAAGTGCACTGTTTTGCATAAATTGAATGTTATTGGCGTGCGCGTTAAATGTTAGTAAAAATGGTTGGATTGTGGTCTAAAGAAAGGCACGTTTGCCCTATCATTTTGATTAAATGGCCGCATAATTGGGATACTTCTGCTACTGCCAAAATGTTTTGGTTGCGTTTGGGATCTGTTTTGAAAATATTTTACATTTTGATCTTGGGTTATCAATTATATGGCCTCGGTCAAAGACCCTGGTCGCATACACCTAATTATTGTGCCTAGCGGTTCCCTAAGACCTGATAAGAAAGTTTTTAATGCCAAGTTTTGATATAGTTCTCGTTTTATTTGTGTTGCTTCTACAGTTTCGTGCACATCTATAAAACTACACAACAAATTAAGTATTTCTGGTCATCTATCATAAACATTTTGCGGCGATTCGCTTGAATTTAGTCGTAACATAACCAACAACCGACAAAATTTCTATAAAGGGTGTTTTTACTTCTTGCCAGATAGTTACGTTTTGTATGTTAATAACTAGCCTAGCGTTACCACTAAGTTTTCTTATAAGAGAATTAAGAATATAAGTATTTTCAAAATTATTGAGGTTGGTAGCATCGTAAAATTGAGTAATTATTGATTGGCAAATAGCCAAATATCTACTTAGTTTGATAGCTATCGATTACCGTCGAATATTGGTACATAATTTAAAAATTCTGGTTCAAATTGGTCAGCCATGTCTTGGTGGTTTATATTTTATAAGTTAAAATTTCCACTAATATTACTGTTTAAAATAAAATTATCTAAAACTAATTGAACCTTAGCCCTAAGATATTGATTTTCAGTTAAGTTAGGGTTCTCAGTAGAACTACTTTGATTAATTTTATTTACTGATACTTCCGCTTGGGATCGGGCAGTAGAGCCAGAGTTAGTTGAAGGGTTTAATGAGAGGTTGCTTAAAATATTTACTAATTCGTCAGTGTAAGACATTTAGCAAATTGCAGTTACATTAATACCAACAGAAATATTCTAGTTATTTTCTATAAGAAGCTTTTGCAGATATCCAGTGATGTCTATTCGTCTCTTTCTCGATCTTCGTGTAGATGGTGGGTAGATGGACAGTTCCGTGGTGGAATGGGTGTTCTGAATTCTAAGAAGCCGCTCTGAACAGCACACGACACCTCCACGATCGAAAATCACAATGAGTTCGAATTTTGACAGTTTTCGAAAAAGTCCGAAAATTGATTTGCAATCGCCGTTTATCGCAAATCAATATCTATCAAAATCCGCATGACTGCGCTAATTAACTATCGACAACTAGAATTTTTGTTTTTAAAAATTTTTATTTTACTACATTACAAAAGTTCGAGATTTGATTTTTACGGTTCGAAGTCTCAACTCTGACTGTCCGTAAAAACCCAGTATATTAGTTGAAATAAAGTAATTAATGACATGTTTGCAAAAAGAGAATCGCTACGTCAGCAGGTTGGTTATAGTCTTCACTACAGGGTATGATGTAACTTGTGCTATAAAGGAGTATATATTTACTTTGTTACCTACAAATCACAACAACAATCATCTTCTTATGAAGCAATTTGCTTTGTTTAAAGACATAAATTATTTAAATTCCAAATTACAGTGTTCTAAAATAAATAAGTAACACTTAAATCAATCGTACTAAGATCAGACACCTAACCACGCAAAACAAAAATCTACTTGTGCACAAATTGTTCGTGTGATTTAGATGATAGAGGGTGTTCAATATTTAGCTAGTCAAGTATGTTTTTATAATTAGCAAGTTATTTAATAGACATACAAGAAAAGATACAAAGCGTTTTAAATAGATATTTCCTAAATAAGCATACACATTTATTTTGAAATATTAACTTTTAAAAATATTAAAAGTTTTTTCTCTAAAAATTGTGTCAGTTAATTTTAAATTATTGAAATTATTAAATATTTTACGCAAAAAAATGTGCAAAAGATTCAAACCAGTTACAAACAAATAACTCGGAAACTGCTTACATTCAAGACATTTAAAAAAGGATTCTTCAAGAGGAGAAAATTTACAATAAATAGGTCCGGACTCTCGGAACTTTGTTTCTATTATTAATAATTTTTATCTAATGTTAAATATAGACCTCCGCGTAGCGAGCGCTAAGCAGTTATGATCCAATGCTCCAAAACCGGCCGTAACAAGTAAAAAAAAAACAATTATACTTTTATAATTATTGATATTAATTTTAAAATTAAAAAATTATGGTATTATTTAAATACCTAAAGGAACAATATCCCGCTGAAAACATTTTTTTCATTATTTTTTCATAAATTCAGCCTATTTTTAACTAACATTTTTTTAGAGTTTTCATTTATATACTATGCGATATTATGACATTGCTATGTTCTTAATTTGTTATAATCTATTAGTCATTAATTACTAAACTAATGAAAAACTAAACAATTGTTATTTTGTTAGATTCAGTAATTAATAACTAATATATTATAATAATTAAAAACATTGCAATGTCATAATCTCATAGAGTACAATTATGATACAGGCTCTTATGATTTAAAATATAAACTAAAGATATCTAGATAATAATATAATTTTTTTTATTTTTTTAAATTAATATTTAATAGTATAACTTTTTTTACTTCTTACTTCTTACGATCTGAGATAGAGTTCCGCGAGTCCCCACTTTTTTATTGAAAATTTCTTACTCTTTAAGATTCATTCTAAAAATTCCTAAATGTTAATAGTTTCCGAATTATTCGCAAAAAATAGAACTCCTTTTTTCTGTAAATCTTAATTTGTTAACAAATTTTGAAATTGTTTGTATGCGGGTTTGAAACTTTTGCAAATGTTTCTAGACGTTATTCGGGATCCAATGAGCCCTCGCCCTTTTTTTTTCTAGCAGTAGAAACAATTGACAACATTTTGAATTTGTGAACTAAAGGGTGCAACAAAAGTTAAAAATAGTGGCTACTAAGCAAAGAAATTTTGCTTTGATTAGTTTTTCTTATCAATATCAACTTTAAGGTTACATTTTACATGTTACAATTAAAACTTTTAATGTTTATTATAGTAACAATAAATTTTTGCCGAAAAGTTTTCTTTATTTAAAATTTGATTAACATTTAAGTCCCAAATTTGTTTTCAATTTAAAACTTTGTATATGACAAAATAGCTGTAGAACATTCTATTGTAGCTAGAAAATCATAAGCTAAAAAATATAAAATATTTTATACTGAACTTCAGTGTTGTTTAAGAGTGTAGTCATTTCACAGTACAAGAATGTTATACAGAGTGTTCGGGAATGGATGGTCACTCCTTTGGAAGCATTTCTCGAGTCAAAATAAGAAAAATTTGACTTTGACTCCTAAACAACTTCATTTTCCACATATACAGTTATACAATTTTAATATATTTTTAGTATTTTTCTTACATCTGTTAAATTTCTAAACATATTACATTGAATTTTAGCTCACCACATACTGCGATCAATGTTTATGAATTAACACTAATACCATATAACCATAAAAGCTTTAATTTGACATATCACTACTCTGTTTAGAAGTTATTTAATAAAATGTAAAATACTAAAAAGATATAGAACAGAAAGACTTTGATGGTGAACTGATTTTTTCTCTCGAAAATTTAAAGATTAATCGATTTACCTGTAGGGATGATTAATCGTAATTTTCCTAGCTTGTTCGTAAATATAATTATTACAGTGTAGTTTCCGACAATCTACCCACCAGCACGAATCTTTTTAAAATTTATAATCAAAATGATTCATCTTTTCGCTTGATATTCTCAACTGCTAATTGCTTGCGTCATTCCGTTGAAGTGCGCCGATGGAAAATCGCTTGGCAAATAGGGTACCTATATCAGGATGGGTTGGATTATAATTATATCTATGGACAAGCTAGGAAAATTACGATTAATCATCCTTACAGGTAAGTCGATTAATCTTTAAAGTTTGTCGCTTGTCCTAGATATAATTATTACAGTGTAGATGTTCAGAATAAAAAGCGATTTTCCGAAAAATTTCTCTGTTAATATAATCAAGGAACTCAAACAAGTTATTAATGTAGTTACAGGACCTAACTAACGTCCCAATACTGAAAAAAAAAATATAATATAAAGGTTATAGTATAGTATACTTAATAATACTTAACTATATGTTTTAGTTAAAAGTTGATTTAATTGACCTACTAAAAAGGTTATAGTTTTACGTCTTTTGCAACTTAGAATAGTGCTAGCAAATATGTCGTTTAGATCTTTTACGGGTCTATTGTAGAATTTAAAAAATGTATTTGAGGTGGGTGTCCAACCTGCTGTTTTCTTTATTTGTTCTACACTTACACATGCTCTGTAAGCAGCAGAAATTGATGCATGGCGCACGCTATGAGATGAGAATATGGATATGTCTATGCCTCCTAAAGATAATGTTTTCTTGATCCAACGGCTAATAGTATGTCAAGAAGCAGCGTGAATTGGCTTTTTAAAAATAACTATAAGATTTTTTTTTCGAAATGACGAAAAGCCTCGAATTTTTTAAAGTAATTCTCTATAGTGGCTGTCACACGTAACTCTGGTCTTACTTTAAAGTAAGGAAAAGTGAGTATAGGTTGTATTCTACTAGATCCAGATATTTTTAATCTGTCAGGAACTTTAATTTCAATTTTATATTCTAATATTTTCAATTTTTATGAGAGAAAGAGGCTGCACTCTACTGGCAGATGTTAACGGCATAAGAGTAAAAAGTTTATATGATAAATTCTCTATACTTACCATCTCTATGGAATACGATTTTCCTAAATCTTTTAAAATTAGATTGGGATTCCATGTGAAAGCATATTTAGGGTGTGGTGGACGAATATTGGAAATAGCTTTAAAAAATCTATTTATTATTTTTACGTCACTAGGGTCTATGAGAGTAAATATCAAATTCAAAGTTGATCTGTAAGAATTTAATACTGAGAAGGAATTTCCATTGTTTAGAATTTCCATTAAATAAATAAATTATGTTTGCAAATTTTATTCATAAGGATTTACTTGCTGACATACAAACGTCCCAGAATATTTTAAGGTAAGCCTAATACTGTTTCAGGGTCCTTCCGCTAGGGAAGATATTATTCCATTGATTGCAGTTTCTGGTACACCTTTCCTTAAAAGAGACCACGGAACAACTTCCCCACCACCAGTTATAATCTATTCTAAATTGTTATAATCTATTAGTTATTAATTACTGAAGCTAATAAAAAACTAAACAGTTATTATTCTGTTAGCTCCAATAATAAATAACTAATATATTTTTATTATTATAATTAAAAACATCGCAATGTCATAATCTCATAGAGTACAATTGTGATGCAGTCTCGTATCTGATTTGAAATATAAACGAAATCAATTTTTTCAGCGACAACTTTTCCACGAGTCCGCACTTTTTTATTGGAAATTACTTATCTTTAAGATTCCTTTTTTAAAATTTCTTAAATGTAAATAGTTTCCAAACTATTCGCAAAAAATTGAACTCCTTTTTTTGTAAATCTTAATTTGTTAATAACTTTTGAAATTGTTTATGTGCAATTTCATCACCACTAGGGGAATCACCTTGTAAAGTGGATAACTTTCCCTATTTCTTCACATCATTGCTACAATTTTGTGCTTATTTAGAGATGGATATTTAACACTTTCTCCTCGATTTATACAGGAAATGGCTGTTTGATTGTTTATTCTCAATAATACGCAAATATTACTTTTATGTTTTGCAAAATACTTTAATAATATGCAGCTCTGATCTCTTAATAATTTATATGCAACTTTGGTCCCAAAAATCACGGCACCTAGTTTCCCTACAAAAAGCTCCCCAACCGGACGTTGAGGTATCGGAGAATATTTCACAAGAAAATTTTATTAGTTTTATAACCCGACCTAATCCAATATGTTTGTACCGCCAGTCTAGTTCCGGTAATAGTGAATCAGCAATACTATTTTTTTTTTGATAATTTAAGAAACAATTATCTTTTAGAGAAATGTGTTTTATTGTTTCGAAAGGTTTGATATATAAAAAACCATATGGCAAATTCTCTTAATGTATATTTTTTATTTTTCTTTTTAAAACTAAAGATTAATTTTTTTATATCTAACATTTTTTCACCAGGAAGCAAAATTTGCATCTCTGAGAGTTTTTGTATTTTTCCGGTACATTTTCCGAGATTCTTACAGTAGCATCAAAAAACTATTTGGGATTTGAATAAAAAAGAATTGATATTCCTTGAACCCACCCTAAAACCTCTGGTTTCTTTGCAATATTTTTCCAAGCCTGTAAAATCTTGGAAGGGTACCTGCGTAGTTGCTTACCATTTGTGGTGTTTTCTTAATTGTTTGTTCGTCGTTTTTGCAAATTTTTTGCTAAATAGAAATTCATCTATTTCTAATGTTTAAGAGACATGGCAGAATAAACATTAGTAGATAACTGGCATGCTTCTGCTAATGTTTTCAAATCCTGTGACTGCTTAGGAAAGTGAATCATTTTTTCTGACAGTGCTCACTGCCGATAATCCTGCCGTCATAAGTTCATCATGTTCAATCGCCAACTTAGGCGTTGGATTTTGATATTTACCTTGGGGGAACTAATGCTTTACAGTTGGCTGTAATATTATAATTGTTTCATAACCTAGGATGTTGAAGTCCTGTTTTGGTTGTTGTTGGCTTGATTCGCCTATCACTATGGTTATTTCTGGCTTCAAGGGAGGTTCTGCAACGGTAGGAGTTGTTTGTATTTATTCTAAAGGAGTTTGATGGAGGGTAATAGTGTTTTGCTTATATAGTTTATCTTCGGAAGATTGTAAAAATAAATTCCGACCCTCAGTCTAATACACTTAGATGCATTTGTTTATCACAATTATTTATTTGCTTATTTTAATATACATATATAAAATTGCTCGATTTTATATAATAAAAAATGTTTTCGAAACAAATGTTTACAAACCGTAATAATTCTCCGGGCCAAAAATCCAAACAAATTATTGTCATAAGCTTTTAAACGTAACATCATACTCGTGCATAACTATGAAAATCGACTAATTTCTATCCCATATTTATGTGTAACGCACGTTGCCCTATATTCACATTATTAAGGAAATCGCCCGATTTCATTATATTGTCTAAAAGTAACGATCTTTACTTAATTATCGCATAATTTTATTTATTTAGGCTATCAGGAGTGACACACATTCTCCTATGTATAAACTAGGAAAATGTTATGTTTTGTTTAGTTTTAAGGTGGTTTTGGTGTTTATTATGCATTCTGATTTGGTTCTGTCTATTATTGGAATATCCTCCGGATAAAAAATAGTTATTATTGGCATAAGTCGAAGTTTCCTTGCTACTGGTTTAAGAAGTTTGCTAAATATTTACGGGGCTATATTAAGACCGAACGGTAAACACTTAAACTGATATAAGTATTCATTGAATTTAAATCTATAAAGATTCTTTGTATGTATTTTTTCTTCATCGCTACAAAAAGTATGCGTTTTTAGGATCTATTTTTAAATTTAATATAAAACGATCTGTCCCATTTGATATATGTAATAAAACATATAAGAAAAAACCTATCTGAGGAATTTTGTGTTGAACAATGGGAAAAATAAGATCAATCACTAAATTGTATTAATTTTTTATTGCATTTTACGCATTTTCTAACACAAACAATCCTTGTAAATTTTAAAAAGCTTCGTGCTAATGGGTAGATTTTCGGAAACTACACTGTAATATTTATATCAAGGAGAAGCGATGGAAAACTGGAACTTCGTGTCTTGTTCATTCTTGAAAATATTTAACTTTGAATTTTCACCAAAAAAATACATGTGGCTTTTCGAGCGTCCAGTAGTTTCCATTTATGAAGATTATAATTACGTGATTAAAAATTAATATCATAAATTGTGTTTCATCTTTTGAGCCTGTTATACGCAAATTATGTTAAGCCTTATGCAGCTAAATACTGCTCCATTAGTGTAACAGGGCTCGATATCTCCGAAATGAAATATATTTCTTTAATCAAGCTGTTGGATGTTAACGGACGCATACTTTAATATTATTTTCGGATAAACAGGATACACCAGAAATGGCGAATCATGCATACAATTTTCTTGAAAATCACATAAAGCGTGTGACAAAAGTAACGAAAAATATGTACACTTAATTATAAAAGGAAAACTATTTTTTTTTTATTAAAATACCTGCATTACAAAAGGTTATCTGATGTTTGCCATTGTCGGATTTGTTGATTTACAAAAATGGATCGTTTAACTGGCAAATATCCTAATACGATTCCAATAACTAAATCTAGCGTAAAAAAAATTAACAAAAAATTTCGTGAAAATAGAAACGTAAAAGATGTTGTACGTTCTGGCAGACCGGAAAGCACAATAATGCATCATCTTGTTACCAAAACACTAGCAAGAGAAAACAGCGTCCTAACTTTAAAAGTAGGGATGTAAAAAACAACAGAAACAATACAATACAAACAATAAATTAATGATACTAAGTAAGGTGTTTAAAATATTGTTCGCTTACTTCCTGACTAAGCCAAATACTGTAGGAAAACATTTAATATAATAAAAAGAATGTCAGCCTCCTCGGTATGTCTACATTCGATTTCTATTCGCTCCTTTAAATCCTCGAGGTCACTGGGCTTAGTTTTAAACATCATACTTTTAAGGTGTCCCCACAAAAAATAGTCAAGGGACGTCAAGTCCGGGGACCGAGGTGTCCACTCTATTGTACCCATACGTCCAATCCATCTTCAAAAAACATTCAAAAGAACATTGTCTTAATATTCTCGAATATTCCGAGCAAAATGCGGTAAAGCACGATCCTGCTGAAACCATATTTCATCATTTGGAGCTTCATTAATTAAAAAAATAAAGTTTAAATTATTCTTAATGCAGCAGGTGAAGTTTTTTAGAAGTCGCTCTACGGACATGTGTGAGACGTAATTCTCTTCATAATGTTCTGGTAGAATGGTGCGGATTTTCTTTTAAACTGATTAAATAATTCAGAGCCTTATCACCATCAGTTACGTTTTTAGGTTTGACAGAACGTACAGCATCTTTTACCTTTCCAGTTTCACGAAATTTTTTGTTAATTTTACTCACACTAGATTTAGTTATTGGATTTCTGTTAGGATATTTGTCATTAAAGATGTTACAAACATCTTGCAGGTTTCGCATTGTATCCTCATAACCCAGTATAAACAAAATTATTTGGGTTTCAGTTAAACGATCCAATTTTGTAAATCAACAAAGCTGATATTGTCAAACATATCATCTTTTGTGTACAGGTATTTTAATAAAAGGTAATACATTAAATTATGGATATTAGATCCTCATTTTCGCAAAAACTGTTTTGACTTTCATAAAAAGCGCCCTTAATAAAAAGTATTGTAAATTTGACGCACACTTTAAAAAAGTAATATAATAAAGGGTGTTTCATAAAAAAAAGAATAACAGAAAAACGATAAACTTCGCAGCAATGCAGCTCGCCGTTGGATTCGGCATAATTTCATACCTAAGTGTACACATTTTCATTAAAATCAGGGAAGGGGTACCTGAGATATTTGCCGTTTCTTAACTTTTTTACACACTGTATGTAATGTTGACAGTACGGACTGTTTAAAATTCTGAAAGTGTCACATTAGCTAATTTTACTTTAGTCATCCATTTCGTCTTCTCTTATTTCTCTTATTTGTTCTGCTCACTCATTATTTCTTGCCTCATTTAATTAAGCAAAATATTTGTTTAATATCTGTATTAAACATTTTTTAAATACGCAACATCAAAAAGAACAAACAAGAAAATTAACAATAATAATTTAAGATACTATAACAACATTTTGTTTGTTAAAAATAATGGTTAAATTTGACTTATTGTACGCTTTAATCGATATTCTTAAGAGGCCGCCCTATGTTTATGTTTTATATATGTTTCATTCCCTGACGTTTCACTGCTGGAAAATGTTAATTCTTCACCAGTGTCAGGTCCTAATGTCAACAAGAGAAGGTATAAAGTTAGAATTGCTACAGGAGGACGATGGCAAAGTCGTTAAACATATCATATTTGCGGTTTTTGTTTGGTTGGCTACAGATGCATCGACATATTCTTCAGCAACTGCAATCCCCCTAGGCGCCTCAGCTGTAACATGTCTGCTCCGCTATTAACCAGCAACGTAGCCGCTGTTCGTCTGAAAGCATGACCTGTGTACGTTTCCGCATTGGGAAGTTTTAAAAATTAAGCAATTTTGTACAAAAATTTAAATATAGAATTGTGTCCAAAGGGTTGATTTCGAGCTTTGTCTAATCGATATTGAACCAAAAATCTCCCATTTTCAATACCTTTGCCTACCTGGATAAATTCTGCAATTTGTGGCAGTTATCATAAATGATTTTTTATACATGTTAATGTGCGTAGTTTTCATCTTCAGTAATTTGTCACTTCGGCTTGCTTTAGACACATTAATTATAAGCGCAACCTAAAACATAAGAAAAAAAATTAAAAACAAAAAGATATAAAAATATAGCCTTGCTTTAATAGGAAGGAATTATTGGGGTGCTTTCTATCCTCTATATTTTACCTGCTAAAGATACTAGACTTCTTTGGCTTCAATCGTACATTCTGGCGTTTCTAAAAGGCAACAAGTTTGTTATATTTTGATATGTAAATATTTTCTTTTAATTCTAGCATTGTTTGTATCAGGCTGTTAAGAGCCCAAAGAGTAGACGGCTTTTTCTGCCTTACCATGTCGCTAAAATATGCCATCAAGACTGTCTCCGACGTAATATTCGTAACATTTTTTTCGACAGAACAATTTTTATATACCTTTAACGCCTTTTCATATCGTCAAATTCGAAAGAACGAAAGAGAAATTCAAAATTGCCAAAGTCTGTTTATGTTTTGCTGTTTTGCACCACAACAACCAGTCGACGGACGCCCCTGGTACCGTTGACAACATTTATGAAATCGTCAAAACAGAAAATGACAAATTTTAGCCTTTTTGCTACATATTTTTCATTTTCAAGATAAAATATTATACCAATTTCTTGATCAATGGTGTGGTTGTAAATAAAATAGTATACAAACCTCAGAGAGAAGGTTTTATTACTATCTCGAGATTTAATTAATCTTGATGCTACGCGACTTACAGTACACATGTCTCGAGAGTAATGAATCACTTCCCTACTCGGTATGTAATATACTAATATAATGCAACATCCTGAATATTTTGACATTTTTTGTCAAAATGTCAAAAAATCTTCTACACAAAATGTTATTGTTTTCGTAATATTAAAGCTTAACATTTAAACTGTGTGATTTAAAACAGAACCGGCTTTACTTTCATATCTTAGTTCGTAATTATCCAGTAACTGAGATAAGTGCAAACCATTGTGTGCAAGTTAAGTCATTTAGATTTTACAACTTATTAAAGACCTCAAAATGTCAATTCATAGTGCTTTAGAAGGTTTATTGTTTATACTTCTTTAGTAATGTTTAAAAACATTATACTGATAAAATGAGTTTTCTTAACATCTATCTTTGAGAATTATAACCTTGTACAAATCACGGAAGAACCTACTCGGATATGCGGGACTGCAAGTACGTTAATTAACGCACTTTTTGTAACAAACCAGTATTTAGTAAATAAAAGCGGAGTTTTACCGGCCGATAATATTTCTGACCATAAAATTATTTATTGCAAGGTGAATTTCGGGAAAGTTCCAATTTGCCCTCAATTAATTCAATACCGGAGTTTTAAAAAATTTTAATTTGAATGATTTTTTAAATGATATGTATAACGTACCTTGGATGAATATAATTTATGAAAATAACATTGGTAATAAAATAAAAATATTTACTGATCTTATTTTGAATTGGTTTAATAAACACACTCCACACATATTCGGGAGTCGCGAATAAATAAACCTAAAGCTTCTTAGTTAACCGAAAATACAAAGGTTTTTATGAGGCAAAGAGACAGCGCATTGCAGAAGTACAAGAGAACTAAACTTCATGAAGATTGGATTACTTATTACTTATTAGATACCTTGTACACAGAAAAGAACTTCCGAAAATTGTGGTCAGCTGTAAAAAACTTTAATATTTGTGGAAACAAAAACACTAAAATTCCTTGTAATTTGTCTGAGCCAGATGAAATAAATTCTTTTTATGCTATATTTTTACAAAATGTATCAGACTGAGGTGAAAAGGTTAACTCTTTTAAAAACAATATTTACAACCTGAATTTAATATTTTCATTTAAATTAGCAGAAATATGTGATGTTAAAAAATTTTTAAATAGTATAAATACCAATGCAACTGGGATTGATGGCGTTTCGACTGTAAAGCTTAAGTACTATAGCCCTTATATTGATCAATACAGTACACATATAATTAACTCTTGTATAGAAATAAGTTATTTCTCTGATCAATGGAAAATATCAATAGGAAAACCTCTATCAAAAACGTCAAATCCGAAAAATTTTAATGACTTGCGTGTTATATATTTATACAACACCCAGTGCGGATTTAGATACAAATTTGGTACTACAGTAGCTTTTGCTATCGCAATAGATGATATTGTTCGGGTTTCAAAGTCAAATTCAAATTCAAAAAACATTTATTTGTCAAATAGATACACCAATTTTTAACATGGTATTGGTATAAAAAAAATTGTTTAACTTATTCCACAAATTGGACAGCCTCTCGATTACAAAACCGGTTACATTGCGCCCCTAAGCAAGGTGCACAATGTATGGCTACCCTAAAGAAAAAGGTTTATGAACAATATTAATAATTAGTATATATAATTAATCAATTAATACAAATATATGTATATGATTGTACAAGCGTGCAAGGAAAAATATTGGTAAATTACTTGTTCTTTAAAAATATGTGTTTATAAAGTGAGACAAACGAGAGGTTGAGAAGAAGGCGAAAGCTGGCCGACGTACTGCGGTGGGGTGTGGGAGATAGAGTTAATAAGTCTTGTTGGATGGGAAAATCGGGCAGATTACTACCTAGAATGATAAATCACAACAGCAACAACAATTTAGACGGTACATTGAGTATATACATAATTAATATAGAACTTAATTACTATCGTATATTGGACAACTAATCTATAGTAAGTGTTGTTCATATAATAAGTTAGTTTTAACATGTTTTGAGAAGTCCTTAAGGCAAAGATTTTTTGCATCTTCCGATAACTTATTCCATATTTGAGTAGCAACAAATGTAAACGAGCGCTGAAAGGCAGAAGTTCTATGCTGCGGCACTACAAATTGCTGATTGTATCTAGTACTATGCGTGTGTGTAGAAGTTAAAAATTTTGCTGACAAATAACTGGGCATGCCTGTTTTAATTACGCGATAAATAAAAGAATACATATGATACTTCCTGCGATTGTTCAAGTTTAATATCTTCTCATTAGTTAAGTAAAGGGTAGAATGGTGTCTATAAGGAATATTGTAGGAAAATCTCATACACGAGTTTTGAACTTTCTGTATTATTTGTTTAGTACGAGATGATAAGGAATCCCCGTAAACAACATCTCCGTAGTCAAACAATGATAATACCAGAGTTTCACACAAAACATATTTTTGTTTGGAAAAAAGTACTTTTTTAAATTTATATAATTTCCTCAGACGGAGATATGCTGCCTTTATTTTGATTTTTACATGTAAATCGAATGAAATTGCACTGTCAAAAGTTACACCTAAATTTTTTGCATGATCGACAATTCGAATTATGCTGTTATTTAAATGTATATTTAGATTATTTTCAATATTTTTTCTGATACTGTTGTTAGCGTTAAAAATAAGAATTTGTGATTTTGAAGCATTTAGTTTTAAGTTGTGATCCTTTGCATAGTTGTCAATGTTTTTTAGGTCGGAAATTAGGAGTTCATGCACTATGACGATGTTATTGTTGTTAATTGGTAAATATATTTGAGAATCGTCGCATATTGTTGAAGTCTCGCGTGTTTCACGGCTTTGTCCATGTCTGCCACATATATTGAGAATAACAATGGAGATAAGACGGAACCTTGAGGCACTCCCCGAGTGACTGGTTGAAAATCTGAACTTACGCGATTCTTTACTAATTAATACGCGGCTTTCTCGATTATTGATATAATTTTTGAAAAATTCAAGAGCGTTTTCTGATAGACCAAAGTAGCGTAGCTTAGCCAATAACATACTATGATTTATGGTATCAAATGCTTTGCTAAAGTCTAAGAGAGCCATACAGGTACTATTTTTTTTTCTCTTCGTTTTGACGAATATTATTAAATATGTTTACTAAGCTTGTACAAGTGCTAAAACTTTTTCTAAAGCCCGACTGGCACTCAGGAATTATATTTTGGTTTTCTGCAAAATGAGAGAGTTGAATCGAAATGTGCTTTTCAATTATCTTAGACACAGCTGGTAGAATGCTGATGGGCCTCAGATCAGATAACTTTAGCAATTGGTTTAATTATAGCTTTTTTCCATAATGAAGGGTATTTGTTCTCAAGAATACATGTATTTATGATATTAATTAACGGATTTGTGCAAAAAGGTAAACAAAGTTTTATGTCCTTGATTGATAAACCATCTTCGCCAACAGCATTAGAAGATATAGAAGAGATAATTTTGTGCAGTGTCATTTCGTCGATGAGCTGAAATTCAAATGTTTTATCAGAGAACCGATTGTGTTCGTAAAATCTTATCAATTCCTCGGAAGTCGTATCTGGTAGGTTATTGGTTATTTGAAAAAAATCGTGTATATCTGAGGGACTGATCAGTTGTTCCGGTAGTTCATTAAATTTTTTGTTATGTGTTAAATTGAGTTTATCAGCAGTAGACCAAAATTCTCGTCCTTTTTTAGAGCCATTTGATTAAAGTATGTTATTTTTTCTCTTAAAATTGCATGTTTAGTAAAATTCTTAAGATGTCTGTAATATTGAAGTTGACCTGCTTTATTTTTTTGATTCTTACGATGTGCTCTATCTGTTATTTTAATCAGTGTTTTTATGTTGTTAGTGATCCACGGCATAAAGGGTTTTTCTTTGTATTTTTTGGTTTTTAGAGGTGCATGCTTATTAATGTGATTTAGGATATTCTGATTAAAAATTTTTATTTTTTCATCGATGTTTCTAGCATAGTATAATTCTTCCCAGCGAATAAAGGCACCCTCAAACATAAATGCGTGTTCATTGATATTCTTGTAATCACGATATGTTACATACTTTATTGCATCACTGACGGTGGCCTCCTTGAAGATTGTGTAAACAAGATTGTGATCTGTCAATGTCTCAGAGACTGGTAAAGACCCCGACTCAAGTGACAGCAAGTTTTTGTTTGCAATAATCATATCGATTAAACTTGAGCTATTATTATGTAAATTTATTCTAGTTAGTTCAGAAATACGTTGAGATAAATTAAATGTTTCCAAAATAGTTTTTAATCTATTAGAATAGAGAGTCTGGGCTAAAAAATCTATATTTAGATTTCCTGTTATTAATATATAATTAAAATCAGGAACTGTCAAAGACAAAATCTCTTCTAGATTATCCAAGAAGAGAGGAATATTGCCAGAAGGCGGACGATAAATATTAAGAAGCAAATAAGCCTTAGATTTAATTTGAAAGAAAGTCCGATAATTTCTAGATTATTATAGATAGAATTTAAACCAAAATTTTTAACTGTAATATTTTTGTACTACTCCACCACCCCTGCTCTCTCTGTCCTTTCGAAAAAAACTAAAGAGGAGAAACTTCATCCCCACGTACACGCTTACACAAGCAAGATAAACATAAAAAATGGATGGAAATATCATAGGCAATGATCAGAAAGCGCTCACTTTGACATCTTAATTATAATTTCTTTACTTATATAATAACATAAATATTAAGATATATATTGAGATATAACTTTGTACGGATAACATAAGATAAAACATCGAGAATAACGTAGTCTTAATATGTCAGCTATTGCAAAAAAAAAATAAAAAGAAAATAAAATAAGTACATTCTGTCTCATTCTTTCCCTCTGAAAATTTAGCCAGCATAAATAAATAATATTTTTCCCTACCCTTCCTATCCTATTTCACTAGCTGAAACAAAACAAGAAAAAGGAAAAAAAAATATTCGAGCGGTTACCCACTTGAAGCTCAAACTTAAATTCAATCTAATTTAGATTAAAATACTAAACGAAAAACAAAAAAAAGCAAAAAGAAATATCCGAGCGGTTACCCACTTGACGCCCTACCTTAAATCTGATCTAAATTAAATTAAAATACTAAATGAATTCTCATTATATTCTCGAAACTGACTATTAATAAATGTGGACCATACTGAAATGCAAAAAAAATAAGGACTTACATCTTACTCGGAAACGAAGTAGTACATAGGTTAACAATTTGTTTTCACTTTTTTCCTATAGCACTAAGATCATTTACACTAGAAATTCTATGCACCACATTATTAGCCTTT
Organism: Kuschelorhynchus macadamiae; assembly: GCA_030620095.1. Lineage (NCBI taxonomy): Eukaryota > Metazoa > Arthropoda > Insecta > Coleoptera > Curculionidae > Kuschelorhynchus > Kuschelorhynchus macadamiae. The sequence goes on along the minus strand of JAUTXW010002861.1, from coordinate 379,573 downwards.
ACGTAAATATTACCCTTTAAAATACATATATTTACATGGAAAATTCACGAATAGCACATTCGAACAACGCGAGGCGTACTCTTGTCAGGTCTTCTTTTATTTTTATGTTACTGTTCTTCAATTGTTTACGAGCCTTTAAGACAAGTACCCGAGCATCGTCCGAGAAAAAACGCACCAACACAGCCGGAGGTTTGTCGTTTGCATTTTTTGGAGCAACTCGGTGACATTTTTCGATATCACTCGTTGTGATATTTACTTTTAGCGTTTCTGTAAACAGATTTAGAACATTGGGTTTGTGACAAGCAAATGAATAGTTTGTTAGTGCTGCTCGACTTTTCAAAAGCTTTCGATACTGTTAATCATAAATTGCTTGTCTCTAAATTGAAATATTATGGTTTTGAAAATGAATCTTTTTTACTTATTAAGTCATACTTATCTAACAGATTTCAAGCTATATTTTCTAATAATAACTATTCTGATCGAGTTAAGTTACTTTCTAGTCTACCTCAAGGTTCAATTTTAGGACCGTTACTCTTTCTTATTTATACATCGGATATATTAAAATCTTTAAATTCGCCGATGATACGCAAATATATTGTTGTTTTTATTCTAATAAATACATAGAAATTGTAACTGATATAAACCATGATCTAAAAATTTTCAGTGAACTCTCACAACGCAACAACTTGCATTCCATCTAAATCGTGTCTTTTAATTTTTGGAAATAAGAATAAAGTAGTTTTTCTGAAAAACTCAATATATCAATAAACGACTCAAAATTAAATTTTGTTGATTGTACGAAAAATTTGGGTTTACTGTTGGATACTGGACCACCTATGACATTATCCATGAATATGGATCAAGAGAACAAATCTCGAATACAGTGTAAGAAAATGTAAACATATATCACATCTGTTTAAAGAAATTAACTGGTTACGAATGGATGCTTCTTCAGTTCGACAGCCGCTGCTATTTAGTAGTGATATTCATAATGTTTCCATTAGAATGAGACATGGTTTGACTATGCCCAGTCACCAGAGCGCCATTTTTGAACGTGGATTTTCATATTATGCTGTAAAATTCTATAATTTATTACCGTTTGAATTTTTAGATTTAAAATTTGATTTGTTTAAATGAAAATATAAAATGCATCTAATGAATTTGCAGAAAAAAAACTGAATCTGCGTTAACTGATATTTTTCAAATTCACACTTAAATACATTATTATTACTTACAAAGCAGAAATAATTATTTTCTGTTCAGTCAGATATTTTCAATGAAGCTATTGATTTTTTTACTTGAGTATTGTTTCAAATCATAAACTATCCTATTAACTGTGAGAAGTTTTTTTTTTGTTTTGCTTAGTGCTTACTGTTACATTCTCGCCAAGGAAACATGTAAATTAATAATTACGAGTAGTTTGTCCCTGCCTAATTGAGTTAAGTAGCTATTAAAGCTAGACTACGCCAGACTTTGACAATCTATTTCTTTTTATATACTACATTGTACATCTTTTGAAATAAAAGGCATTTATGATTATTATTATTATTAATATTAAAATAAAAAACTAAGCCCGACATACTCAGATTTTCATTGTTTTTGTGTAAGCCGTGCGATATCAATTATTTTATTCGCGAAAAGGGATAATTTTTGGACCCTATACTTGAAGAAGCTTACCACAGGCAGAATATTTTGTCCGAATAGCCGTTAATTTCTTTCTTATTTATATATCTACGGACGTTATATTTTTGTTTTTTATTAACACTTCGGCCTACAAAAGCCGATATTATGGATTTCATACTTTTGGGAGCCGTCTTTTCGCCAATAAAATAATTGGTATCGCACGGCTTACACAAAAACAAATGAAAAGTTTGTCGCGCTTACATTTTCATTTTATCAGTATAATGATATATAAACATTACTAAAGAGGTATAAACAACAAACCTCGCATTTGTTCCCATAGATGGCACCTCTTACTCTATGGGTTAGTAACTGACTGCCTAATATTTTCATCTAATATTTTTTACTATATGCCACAGATCTGCCAGAAAATATTAGTTGTTTACGTTACAATGGTGGTATTAGCGGCAAATACCCCGGAGGAGCTTTCCAGTAGTTTGTAGCGATATGGGGATTTGGTGCCGTAATAACCATCTAATACTTAACTCCGATAAAACTAATATATGAATATATATGATCGGTGCAATTAACTGAAACACATGCGAGACAAAATGAACTTAATATAATATCAAGTGCTTTAAAGAATAATGGTCACACAAATCGCACTATAGAGAAAGCTAATAATGCACAGGGTTCCCGAACAATGAACAACAAAATATATGATCCGTGAAAGCAACAAGTAGTCTTGCCATATACTATAAAAGGCACAACAGACAGAATCGAAAGAATTCTTAGGAAACACAACATACAAATAATACACAAGGCACAAACAAGTGTAGGTAAACTACTTGGAAACCCAAAAGATAAAATCAAACTGGAAAACTACGGACTACTCAGCATTCCGTACCAGGACTGTGAAAAGATATACGTGGGGCAGACTAACAGGCCAATATCAGCAAGAGTGGGAAATCATAAACTTAGCATCAGAAACAAACAAATAACTTTAGCTCTATTCTTACATCATCAGGAAACTGGCCACAAAATAAATTTCGATGGGTGTAGTGAGATTGCCAATGTAGAACATTACAAAGCCAGAATAATCCGAGAAACCACAGAAATTGAAAAATAAAGTGATTTGAATAAAAGGGACGAATCATCAAACTACCAACAGTATAGAAGACAATAATCGATAAATCTAAAAACACAAAAAATCGAGGGCACCAACATCAGCACCATCCGGAAGACATAAATAACGTAAATAACGACCAACCACCGCCCCGATATAACCTTCGGCACCGGGTGGGGTTATAAAGGGCAGCATCGCAGTCACCAACATTTCAGTCTCTATTCGGACGCGAGAAAGAAAGCTTCCAAAATGCCAAATGTGATTTTGGCGAAACGTGAGCAAAACTGTTCGTTTCATAACGACAGTAGTAAATGAAAACATTTTGCCATCCGTGAAGGACTAAGAATCAACCAAAAACAAAAAAATCTGAATGTTTTGTGATACTCAACTTTGCCATTGAGCATTGGCGTGAGAGCCTAGATGGGAGAAAAAGAGGTCGATTTTTTGAAAAAAATATTATCAATTTGTTTATGACAATGTTGATCTTATATTTTTATTCAACATCATCAAGAAACTCCCTATACCAATATTTTAACAAAATATTTCATTCGCTTTCGAAAAAATGAGCGTTCAAAAAATGCATTTTCGTAAATAATTGCCTTAAGGAAATTTTTCATTTTTATTTAATTTTACCGTCTTTATTGATTTTCGTATAATTAAAATTATAACTTAATGTCTTAGAGCAATTTTCTTTCCTAAATTCAATAAAGATGATAAAAATAAACAAGAAAATGTAAAATAGTGTTTTTGATAAAGGCAATGATTGAACTGTAAATCAAATATCTGCCTCCGAAAGCCAATGAAATATTTTGTTGAAATTTGGAATAGAGGGGTTTTTAATGATACTGAATAAGAATCTATGATCAACATTTCCATAAAAAAAATGTTAATGCTTTTTCATAAAATCAACCCCTCTTTTCCGTCCTGGTCTCGCTCGCCAGTGATCGATGTCAAAGTTGAGTGTGAAAATAATGACAATTTTAATCCATACATTGCACCAAAATTTGAAAGTAATTATTGAGATACTTGGGTGTACTTATGAACAGTGGATTACACTGTATATGTGTAGCAAAAATTCTAAAATTATCCATCTATCCGTTCTCGACAAATAATTAAATTGGCGAAAGTGCAATTGGGTGGCGACACTATTTAATACCATACACATCCCACCATGGGTAACAGATAAGTTAATGGAAACTGACTTTTTCTAAATTCTAAAGCACTATGAATTGACATTGTGACAATATTACAATATGTCTACACATATTTAAACATTTTGATAGTTTGACTTAATACGAAATAGTGTTTTTAGTATTTTGTTTTGGATGGATAAAATGGATGGAAATAACTACTCAAACAAAGTTCTTATGAAACTATTTATTCTATTCGACGCGGAAAGTGTGAACAGATCATTGCAAAAACATGCAGAATATTTAACGAGATGTTTTCTGATTAACCACAAATGAACGAAAGGAAGTTTGTGAGAATACAAAACAAAATTCATAAAATAAACTACAGCTCAAATATATATATATATATATATATATATATATATATATATATATATATAAAAACGTGCTAGAGGGAACCAATGAAGGGAAGAAATTGTTGGCAATGTATTAGCATACTTTTATGCCTATCCGCTGTGCAGAAAAACATTTAGTCCTTTTTAGCATGTTGTTATATTGCTCGTCAATTGAAACAATTGTCAATATAACAACATCCAAGTCAAAACTAGTGAAGGAATTTAATATTCAAGTTTATCAAAAGTCACGCCTTATATATATATATATATATATATATATATATATATATATATATATATATATATATATATATATATATATATATATATATATATATATATATATATATATATATATATTATCTCACTATTTGAAAAATTCACTTTTTAAAAAACACTTTTTATTAAAATAAAATAAAACAATATGTTCACAACTTTGAAAATCAAATGGACATTAATTATTGTTACAACTTAAAAGAATAATATTATACTGTTCTTAATAAAATCTACATAGTCTATTTATATTAAAAATCTTGCTGAGGTACGTGGGAAACCGGCAAGCATCCGCTGGCTTCCATGGAGACTGCTGACGGTGTTTGAGCGTACTGTCGCAATTCTTGGAAACTGCTGATGTTGGTTTCTGTGAATGACGCAACTGTGTGATAATATGTGGCGACATTCTGGAGGCACGTGGAAGGTCATGGGAAACGGATATAACAGCTTCCCCTTTTAGTGAAAAGTTGGTGCTTTGCAGCTACTTTTAGGACTGAAGTTCAAATGCTTCTTCCTCTTCTTGTGTATTTTCTGGATGGATGCTAGTTCGCCTTTTTGGTATTAGTCTTCTCAACTGGTATGGGGCAAAGCGCTTCGGACTAGGCCTGGGAGGTGATGGAGGATCCTGACTACCAGTTATGGACAGTTTCAGTGGCTTCTTACGTCTACACTTACAGAGGATGTAGAGGATTGCCATTCCAACGACCATTGATATTGTGAGTATCGTAAACCAATGGATATGTTTGGTTATGAAGGGTTCTTTCATCAACTTGTCTAGCTCTTCTGAGTATTGGTCTAGGCGGTGTTGAGCAACGTTCAGGTCATCGGCATTGATGTTGCTGAGCTTCAAGGGTTTGAGCTTTGGGATTTGAGACTGTTCTGGGAACTGTTTGCAGCATTCGAAAGGAATCTGAACAGGATGGCTTTTATAGGTTACATTTTTATATTCCTCCACCAGGTACTTGGAATGAATTCTTGTGCTTCCAATAAAAGCGTTACAGTTTGGTTGTAACTTAAGAAGGGAGTTCGTCTTCAGGATCTGGGTTTCTATATTCCTGGTTCCACATTTTACGGTTACAGGAAGTGGCTCGGAAACTGAGATAAGCCAGTAGTTCGTGGAGATCTCTTGGACGTGGTAATCGGTGACTAGCAATATCGATGTTTGACAGGTTTTCGGTAGTATGTTCTGCTGCCTGAGTAGCTGTGCTTCGCAGATAGCATCACTGTCGATTGGATATTGCAGAAGGTCTGAACAGATCTTAGTGTGCGTCTCGAGTGGCTTGCAGCTGGAGATGTCTTGTGGTAGTACATATAGTAAGGTGTCGTCATCTCGCGCAATGTATTTTTTTGTTGTTGGTATTATGTGAAAAAGACCTGTTCGATTGTCCATAATAGGAATAGGAAAAATTCGATACAAAGTGTATGATTCTGGTTCAGTTAGAGGAATTTTAAGAACGAACACAATCCTATTATCGGACTGGTATGATTCTAATTCAATTAAGTCAATATAATTGGCAATATTTGATGAATATATAGGGAGAGGAAGATTATTTTTTGATAGAGAACGCGATATCCCTTGGAGAGAAGTGATCAAATCTCCTGGAGTTATTATAGAACTATGAAGAATTTTCAAACGAGCGAATGTGATGGCATTTATAATATCGTTTAAAGAATCTTCTAGAAAAACATAACTTTCCATTAAAGCTTCGCAAAGATTTAGAGTTTTAATTTGCCCTTCGTAAAACGCTAAGTCATCAGATATGTTCATGATAGCGCTCTGTATAATATCTATGTCTTGGTTGAAGGTTTCTTCATCAATTTGAATCTTTTGAATGGTGGAATTGAAGTTTTTAATTACAGATGAAGTTACCGATATTTGATTTTTAAGTAAGCTTTCAAGTTCGCGTTCATCTCGCGTGATTTTGTTTATACATGCATTGTAATATTCGCCATCGGCTGAATCTAAATTGCCTGTGATAGATTTAAAAATACTACCAATGCCGTTTATTAATCCGCGTTTGTTCCTATAAGATAACTTTTTTGTATCTGCCATGATTTCTCTATATTTTTGATTAACTGCGTTTGAAATTTGGGTTAATAAGCTCAAATGTGTTTTAATTTCTATTTTAAAAGATACAGTTCTAGGGGATGGGTCATTCAACACGTCACTGAGTGTAGTAAGTAATTTGTCGTTGTTTTGTATAGTTTCTTTAAGGGGTTGTAAATCTTTGTATACGAGTAACGTCCACTTATCGTTAGTAATTTTGACAAAATTTTCCTCATGGTAAAATAGTCCAACGGTATTGTTGATTGGTGTGAAGAAGTATTGGGAGAAGACGGCTGGAATAAGCCAAAGGAGTCTGGAAAAAAAATAGACTAGTCATAGTATGTCTTTAGCCTATCAAAATTTATTTTGGAAATTTGGTTTGTAGAAAGGTTTTTAAGTTTAGCTGAAGTTTGGTAAAGTTCGATAATTTGAAAGGGGCCATTGAATTTATTTTCACTTTTGTCTTTAATTTGAGATTCTTTGACATATACTTTGTCACCAACTTTATAATCGGGTTGTTTATCGGAGACTGATTTGTCGAATCTGATTTTTGATTTTTCCTTTTGGGCGTTTGTTCTAGCTCGTGCGATTTTGTAATATGTTTCCATTTTATTATTTAGATTTCGGATGTATTTGGAGATAAGTTGTTCTTGATTATATAAGGTTTCTGGGGGTCGGCTAGACGTATGGCCGAATATCAGCTCATAAGGGGTGAATCCATGAGTTTTGTTTTTTGTGTTATTATAACAGATGACTGAATAGGGGAGGATATTGAATGGGTGTTCCTCGGGATGTTCTGCAGTGTGAATCCTAATCATTTCGGTTAAAGTGGCGTGGAATCTTTCGAGCGATCCATTTGATTGCGGATGGCTAACACTTGAAAAGGTTAACTTGACGTCATAGAGTGTGCACAGGTCTTTCATTAATGTGTTATCAAACTCACGGCCATGGTCACAGTGGATCCGTAGGGGAGTTCCATAATGTTGAAAGAATAGCAGGAGTGTATTGACAATCGTTGAGGCTTTTTTATCCGACGTTGGGTACGCCTGTGTGAACTTGGTTAGCTCATCTCGGATCGTAAGGGCATAGTTACGAGTTGGATACTCGAAGATGTCAATATTGATTCTTTCGAATGCAGTTTTTGGAGTTTCTGTTATGACTAGGGGCGTACTAAGATTTTTCCTACAGATTTTAACTTTTTGGCAGATTTCACAGCTTCGAATGAGTTTTTCGACATCTTTAGTTAGTCCGGTCCAATTGTATTTTTGTCGAATGCGTTTGACAGTTTCATTAATACCGCGATGAAGATTCTTTTTGCCAGTATGGTGTTGATCTAAAATTGTGGGTATTTCATCCGGGTCTGGGGTTCTTACGAGGTTATGGCATATTTTTAAGTTAATATCTTTATCAGAGAAAATGAATGAAAATATTTCGAGGATGGGAAGTTGTAAATTATTTTCGATACAATAGGTTTTAGAAAGATCGAATTTATCTTGACATTTATAGATAATATAGAAAAGCTGCTGGACTACGGTATCAGTATTATACGACAAGGGTATTATGAAATATTTGCGGTCCTTTACACTCTTACTAGACAGGGTGTTTACCGTAAGCGGGGCAAAATCATAGTTTTCCTCAAATAGGTCCTCTATAATTTTAAAATGAAAATCTTCCATTTTCGTTTGCCAAAAGAAAGTGACAATATTTTTGTTTGATTTGTCCAAAAATTGATCATTGGAAATTTCGATTTTGGAATAATCGATGATTGATTTTGTCTTGTATAAATTAACAAATCTATTGTATTCGTCGGTTATTTCATTATCGTCTAGATCGTTTTCGGTTATTATTTCTGAAAATGAATATTGTTTGCTGGTCGAGGGTCTGTTATTAAAGTCGTCTTCATTTGAGGCGTAAATAGCGATGGTTGATTGAAAATCTGAGCAATTTTTAAAATGGTTAATTTTAATACGTGATAAGGCGTCTGCGTTTTTGTTTATTCGGCCGGGTTTATATTCAATCTTGTAATCATATTCCTCGAGTTTAAGGCGCCAGCGAGCTAGGCGACTGCCGGGGTCCTTAATTGAAAATAGCCAAGTCAAAGGGCGATGATCTGTTACCAAAACAAATTTTCGACCAAAAAGATATGGTCTGAAGTGTTTGACAGCCCATACAATGGCTAATAATTCTCTTTCTATGGTAGAATACTTTGTTTCAGCACTACACAGAGTTCGAGATGCATATGCTATCGGAAGATCTTTTCCGATGGGACCTTGAGATAAGACGGCTCCAATAGCGAATGCGCTAGCGTCTGTGGTTAGCAAAAAAGTTTCTTCGAAATTGGGGTAAATTAAGATTGGGTCCGATGTAAGTGCCTTTTTCAGGTCAGAAAATGAGGTTTTGCATTCCGCGTCGAATGTGAATGGGACGTCCTTTTGTAATAACTTGGTCAGGGGTTTTGATATTTTGGCAAAATTTGGGATGAAGCGTCTGTAATATCCAGCAAGACCTAAGAATGACTTTATTTCTTTAGGATTTGTTGGCATAGGAAATTTCTGAATGCATTCAACTTTGCTTGGATTAGGTTTTACTCCACTTTGGGTAATAAGGTGTCCTAGATAAGCAACTTCCTTTCGAAGGAATTCGCATTTATCAGGTTGGATCTTTAAGTTGGCTTTGCGGAGACGCTTGAAGACTTCTGTTAGTCTTGAAATATGTTCATGTATTGTTGGAGAGTACACGATGATGTCATCCATATACACTAAGCAACGTTCATTTTGAATACCGAGAAGGATGTCGTCCATGACTCTTTGGAATGTGGACGGGGCATTCTTTAAACAGAATGGCATACGGACGAATTCGTAATGGCCATTTTCAACAGAGAAGGCAGTTTTCTCGATGTCTTTTGGATTGATCTCGATCTGGTGGAAACCAGAAGCCAAGTCGAGGGTTGTGAAATATTGACATTTCCCTAATTGATCGAGAAGGTCGGAAATGTTCGGAAGAGGATATTTATCAGCTATAGAAAGCTCGTTCAGCTTGCGGTAGTCTATAACTACACGCCATTTGGGTTTTCCGGAGGCATCCAATTTTTTGGGAACAACCCAAACCGGGGAGGACCATGGAGAGATGGACTGGCGAATAATTCCTTGCTCTAACATTTTATTTACCTGGCTTTTTACCTCTTCTTTATGAATGTGAGGATATCTATATGATTTGGTAAATACGGGCCTTGAATTATTAGTATCTATAGAATGTTTGATCTCGTTGGTAAAAGATAAATTATCGCCTTCTAAATAAAAGATATCGGAAAATTCGAGACATAGGTTAGTTATTAAATCGTTTTCTTCGTTGTTTAAATGTTCGGTGCGTAACTGGTCTTTAATAATTGAGCGCCTATCTAAAACTGCGTTTTGTATAGGGTAGGTATTTAAGTTAAAAATTGTTTCAGTATCAATTCCAGGGTCAAAAGGTTCGATATTTAAATTTGAAAAGTCGATTGTTTTTTCTATAGCATTTGAGTTAATTATAGATGTAAAAAATTCACCGCGTTCATTAACCTTAACCAGGGCATTTGGCAATCTAACATTTTCTTTGACATATGCGTGAAGTATAGCATCCGTATTAAATAGTTCGCACTTGAGTTTGAAAATTTTTTCAGTTCTAGCCTCTATAGAAATTTTATTACGGTTTTTAATGCATTCTTGTACATCTGATATGGCTGTAGTTGTGGTTACTTTGTGAAGGGGCATAGTTTTAAAATTTGTAATAAGTTGTTTTGATTTCAGATCTACAATACATTCATAATGTTCCAAGAAATCCAATCCTAATATACCGTCGAAATCTATATCTAAATTGCAAATATACACTTTGTGTGGATCACCAATAGTAAAAGGTATGAGTGTAGATTGAGATATTGAAAGTTTTTCATCGGTAATTCCCTGAATAGTGACATTTTCGGGAAATCGTGTAGGAAATTTTTGTACGGTGTTTTCCTTAAATATAGAAATGCCTGCACCGGTATCAATGAGAAGTTTGAATTGTTTTGATGCGTCATCGATATAATATAGATTCTTGGAATTTACAGTAAGAAGAGGACTTAAAGAAACGCTTGTTCCGGGAAATTGAGATTTGGATCCATATTCTCTAGATTTAGTGTTTCTATTCTCGATTGGATCTCGGTCATTGGGTTCTGGGGTGAATTGTCTGGAGGGTCGGTATTCGTAAGGGGTGTAAGAAAATCCTGGTAATTACTAGTGTCATTTGAATAGTTTATATCTTGGTAAGATTCTTCCTCTGGTTGGAAAAAATCGTAAAAACCGGGATTGCCGTTTTCGGCGGTGTACTGATCGTATTCGGGCAAATAATTCTCTGAGGAGCATTCTTGTCTTGTATTAACATGATGCGTCTTAGCTGGTTGAAAATTGGGATTTCTTTGAATTATTGATGGCCTAAATTGTGCTTGGTTTGTATTTTGGCTAGGATTATTTGGTCTATTTTGTTGCGAAAAATTTGGTTGATATTGTGATCTTTGAGAATTCGAGTTTATTGCGGGTCTTTGAAAATTAGAATTTGTTATGGGTCGTTGGAAATTATTATTTTGGGGAAAATTAGAAGAAAGTTGCCTGCACTGAGATATTGTATGACCAATTCTGTTACAATTGGAACACTTTAATTGTTGTGGCTGGTGTGGTCTAGGTAACTGAGGACTGGGTTTCGGAATAGTTGGTTTATTAACTTTTTGATTTTCGAAATACGAAAGCTGAAGTTCTCTCCGAATTCTTGATTGTGCTTCTAAAAGTGACGTTGGATTACTAGCACGGATAAGTTGTCCTAGGCGTGGCTCTAGACCGGTAAGAAGTGTATTAAGAGTCATAGTTTCAATTAACATGGTCTGAGCATCTTTTTGTTCTTTTGAATGTAGGAGTGGGGACTTTTGTATGCTGGCATGCATTTTAGCGTTCAGGACCTGAAGTCGATTAAAGAATGTAAGGGGCGACTCATTAGGAAGTTGTCTTAATCGCTGCAGATCGTGTATAAGGGAAGTAAGATCCCTTGAATCACCGAAGTGTAAATTTAACAATTGTTTAATTTCAAGGTATGAACTTGGATTCCTTGAACTAATTAATTGAGCTGCTCTACCACGGAGCTTGTTTTTTATGTGAATAACTAAAAACACTTTTTGTTGCGTTGTTGCCATGTCGTATGCACAATCGCATGCGGTTATAAAATTGCTTAAAGAAATTTGATCACCTTCAAATTCGGGTACAATGGAAAAAATTTCAGAAAGTTTATAAGGTTCAATTTCAATGGTTGTTTGGGTATTATCGAGAGACATTTTGAATTTTAAATGTAGATGCGTTAAAAATAAAAAGGTTTTATCAAAAACGAGTAAAATGAAAACGTTAAGTTATTAAGAATATCTTAACAAAAATAATAAATAGTTTTCCTTTTTGTAATTTAAGAAAACAAATGGTAAGGGAAGTAATAATATGTTTAAATCCTATTTGAAAAATCGAACAGTATAGAAAAATAAAATCAAATACGAGACGATTCTTACGTAATCGTAATCTGCATCTGGGTTGTCTTGTTCTCGATGTGGCTCCAAGCTTTACGAGTGAGGACTTCTCAGGTTCCTTTTGTTTCGTTAAGGGATTGGAATCCGCCGCTACCAGTTAGACCTTTTTCTTGTTCTAATAGCGTTTAAACGAATCCTACCGACTGCGCCAAATTGTTATCTCACTATTTGAAAAATTCACTTTTTAAAAAACACTTTTTATTAAAATAAAATAAAACAATATGTTCACAACTTTGAAAATCAAATGGACATTAATTATTGTTACAACTTAAAAGAATAATATTATACTGTTCTTAATAAAATCTACATAGTCTATTTATATTAAAAATCTTGCTGAGGTACGTGGGAAACCGGCAAGCATCCGCTGGCTTCCATGGAGACTGCTGACGGTGTTTGAGCGTACTGTCGCAATTCTTGGAAACTGCTGATGTTGGTTTCTGTGAATGACGCAACTGTGTGATAATATGTGGCGACATTCTGGAGGCACGTGGAAGGTCATGGGAAACGGATATAACATATATATATATATATATATATATATATATATATATATATATATATATATATATATATATATATATATATATATATATATATATATATATATATATATATATATATATATATATATATATATATATATATATATATATATATATATATATATATATATATATATATATATATATATATATATATATATATATATATATATAGGCGTGACTTTTGATAAACTCGTTTAAATAGTTTTAATTGACGAGCGTGCTAGGTATTATATTGTGGGTTTCCAAGTAGTTTAACTATAGTTGTTTGTGGCTTGTGTATTATTTGTATGTTGTGTTTCCTAAGAATTCTTCTGATTCTGTTTGTTGTGCCTTTTACATATGACAAGACTACTTGTTGCTTTCCCGGTTCATAATTTTTGTTCTTCGTTGTTCGGGAAACCTGTGCATTAATAGCTTCCTCTATGGTGCGATTTGTGTGACCATTGTTCTTTAAAGCACTAGATATTATATTAAGTTCATTTTGTCTCGCCTGTGTTTCAGTTAATCGCACGGATCTGGATATTACGGTATTGGCCACAGCTTCAATTTGTGCTGGATGATGATGATTTTGAATTTAAATCTTTGTCTGTGTGTGTTGGTTTTCTATACACGGTGTATTCGAAATGTCCGTTATGCAATTTTATCACAAAAACATTTAAAAATAGAAGTTTGTTGTTTTCCTCTAACGCTAGAGTGAAATGTATTCTGGGGTGGATTGAATTTAGGTGAGTCAGAAATTTCTCGAACTCTGTATGACCATGTTGTCATATAATAAATATGTCATCCACGTAACGAATCCATAATTTAGACTTGCTTTCTCAAGAGCTTCTTTCTCGAAGTATATCATAAATAAATTCGCGACTACTGGTGACAGCGAGAACCCCATTGGAGCACCATCTATTTGTTTACACATTTGCCCGTTGAATGAAGAATAAGGATTTTTAAGGCAATGCTCCGAGAGTTGTATTATATTTGTCTGGAAATCCTCGTTTATCACCATCCTGTCCAGTGCCTCGTACTTGGGAATACTGGGATACAACGATTTCACATCTAGGTTTGCTATGATATCGTCCTTTTCGAAAACGATGTCTCGTATAATTCAAGTTAAATGCTTCTAGTTTTTTACAAATGAATCAGCTTTTTCGACAGCTGGTTGCATAATTTCAGCAAGATCTAGTTTAGGAGATAGAGTTTAGGACATCTGCTCGACTTTTTCGTGGTATCATTTTTTTGTGGAATTTCCAGGTTTATTGGTGAACTTTTTCTTTTATTTTTAGTTGTTTTTTTTTAGGTACGTAGTCGGTAGTTGTAGGATATCCTGCGTTTTTATGTAGTCTTGGGTGTTCATAACCACAGTTGCATTTGCTTAATCTGCTGGAAGGATCGATATGTCTTTATTTCCGAAGGTTTGTTAGTGCCTTGTGTTCAGTGGAATTCAGATTTTCTTCTGGTGGTTCGCTTGATTTTAAAATTTTTGCCACTTCTTGTCAAATCTCCTCTGCTTTTGTTTCTTCAGAGGAGTTAAGGAGAGCTGCCACTCCAGCTATTATTTCTTCTTTAGGGATTTCCTTGGGAGATATCGCAAAATTAAAGCCCTTTATCAGTTTATCAGTACGGATTTTCCACTTTCTGGGAGATTGTAGAATGATATATTACGCACTAATTTATCGATATCTACTGCTGACCTGACTTTCTTAGGAGTTTGTCATATCTTCGAAAGATTATCAGTCTTAATATTCTTATTTGATTCTGTTCGCCAAAAAGCCAAGGTTTCTATCCAGTCCAGAGTCAACCGGGAAATATATATATATATATATATATATATATATATATATATATATATATATATATATATATATTTATTTTGTTCTCGGTTGACTCTGGACTGGCGACCACTCTAGGTGGTGCGGCTCTGTCTCTGTCCCGAGTATAAGAAATTTCCATATTAGGTGGTGTTAGGACAGCCGGTATGATACTGACCAGCACATATGACTCGTGAACGGCTATATGCCCGGAGAAATACAGTCTTGGAGTAATCTCAAGTGCTGAGTTTTCTGACGTCCGTTCATTCGAGATATCTTGGCCGGGTCTCTTATCGCAGCTTGACCCCACGCAACGAGCTTCCGGTATTGTCAGGGGTGGTGTCGCCACGCGCGTCACAACGTCGGGGGTCGGCTCGACGTTCACTGGGGTCCTAGGGCCAAACTGACGGTAGGGTCCATAATATATCCTGCGGACTGGGCACTCTAACGTGACCCTAAGACAGCCGTCATAGCAGGATGAGGTAAAGTGGCGTTGTGTCGGGGGCAACTCTCATCGACATGATGGCATTCGATGATAAGTCCAGCGGTGTGAACATCCACGTTTCTCTATCCGGACTGCAGTCGGGGTTAAGCTATGCTTCGGGCCACGGGCGAGTGTTGGTACCTTTATTAATCCTCTTCTCCCATGGTCCTAAGGAGTCAGTTTCTTCCTCGGATGGTTCCAGTCGGCGAACAACTGGTTTGAGGTAAGCGCCCGTGAAGTTTCCCGTGTGAGCCTGTGGTATAGGCTGGACATTACATTTTGCTGTCCTGGACACTACCCTAGCGTCGTTGTTAGCAACGGAAAAGTTCAACGGATCTGGATTGTGAAGAATCTCGTGAAGAGGCATTCGGGCGGATTGTCTAATTCTTCTGTTGCGGCGTCTGGCCCTACCCTCGAGTGTCATGCGGACATTGCATGATAAACAGATAAATATGTAAAAGTTATTTACAGGTGAAAATAAAACAAAAGATAAATTAATTTTTATGTACAGTGACTGGCTCAAAAGAAAAGAAGGTAACCCTAAAGGCATTAACTGAAAAATGCAAAATAAGAGGCATCATAGTGATCAAATCCGTACCATATAAATATATTTTTTTAAGATCACATAAAATAAATTTAATTTCCTACCAAGTAAAATAACCTGGCTGGAAACTCTCTCAAGGTCACACAACGCAAACGGTAATGAAAATAAAAAAAAACTGTTTACTACTAGGCAAAATATATGAAAACTGAAAATCGCAAACTCCTACATTAGCTTTCTCCTATGCTATACTATTAGTAGCTATGCTATTGGTAGCGGACATTGTCTGCCACACCCGTCAGAATAAAAAGAAAAAAATAATGACTCCCAGGGAATAGCGGCGAACATGAGTCGCCACAGACCAAGACTGAATATTTTAGTTAATTCCTTTTGATCTTGTTAATAGGGCACCAATAGGCAGGTTGTTCGACAGTCGTGGACAGCTCGTCTGGCAACGTTAGGGTTCTGGGGGATTCATCCTTCCTCTGGGGAAGATAGCTCATTTATGTCGATTTCAGTGAGAAACATGATGTTGTTTGAAAAGTAACTTTTGTTCACATTCCTCAAGTGTTGTTTGTTTGTTGTTGCAGCAGTAGACCTGAGTATGTTCTGCCGATCAAAAATACCATGCTCGTGCTTTTATATCATTCGAAGGGGTCACGTGTACGGTACCAATATATAAATATACTATATTTTCCTATAAAATTTCGAGTTCTTCGCCTTTTTGACTTCCGGAAATGGGATTTTAATAGATCGAAAAATATTACAGTTGTCTTTTAGTTCATATCGCAAATGTTCTTAAAATGGTACTACTGGGATGTGCTCTATAAGCATCTGTATATCTGTATTATCACATGCAGACGGCATCAAACCATTAATTTTTTCAAATATCGTAAAAACAGAACTCTTGTCTTAGGTGCGTTTTGATTATCGTTGCCTAGAAAGCTGTTTTTTATACCTATTTCATCTGAATATCGTATTACACCTGTTATACTGTCACCGTCGTTTATATATAATATATAAAAAAAATTATATATAAAAAAAATCAGAAAAAACAGGATTCGATTTTTTTTTAATTTTCTGGATATTCAATTTTTAAGTAGACCTTTATGAATAGATTTTGTATATATATTTTTGACACAAGAGGTATTCCTGGATGGTTAAACTCTATTTTTAAGAAGCTGTTCAGTTGAATATTTACGTTTCCACATTTTCTCGTACTTTACGTGTAATGCGCAGTTTCACTCATTGACAGAACATGAAACAATCGTTTAGTTTCGCTAGAAACTTTCAACTTTCTGACTAGCAATATCTGCTTTATCATTCAATAATCTTAGACTTAAATACTGTACACTAACAATATGTTAATAATATTTCATTACTCTTTGTTATTAATTAAATAATTTCTCACCTAAACTTACTATTCTTAAGAATGAAAATATCTAACGACTTTACGCAATGTATTGCAAATTTACAATATGGGAATTTATATATAAAGTGTACTTTACACTTTGCTTAAAAAATAAATTGCCTTTATTATAAAAACAGCAATACCAATTTGGCGTTAAAAGAAAGTTTAATTATAACCATAATGCACTAAATCCATAGATTGATGATAATCCTGTAAATATTTCTATTGCTCTCATATGGTGCCCACTACATGAATTATGAGTATAATAACATAAATTATTGACTTGAACCCAAGATATTATTTGACTTACTGTTTTTTAGTTTGGGTCAGCACTAATCAATATTAATTTTATAACTAAGAAGCACCTAATTAAGATTAACTTTAATAATTGTAATAGTCAGAAATATCTTCGCTTTGCTCTTTAGGCTATAAGAGCTGCTGTTAGCCTTCCTATAACTTAAATGTTATCAAAAATCAAAAAAAGTTGTAGTATGTGCAGTATAATTTATAAGTAATGTTTTTATATCAACAATGTTGAAGTATGTTTTAACATCAATGCAATGTCATCCAAATGTCTTTTCTTACGGTTTATAAATATACTGTTTATTGCGTTTATTTTCATTTATAATCGATGAAATAAACAAAATCCATAACATAAAAGGCAATACGTTAGAGCGACATGTTTTTAAAGTGGCGTTAAAAGGATAAAAGTATGGACTATATTAACAAGAAAATATCGGTATATTGAAATTAAAGTATTTTACTAAAAAATGTGGGTTAAAAATTACCATACATACCCTATAACTTTCTTTCCTCTTAAGTTGGAAAAATTCAACAAAGTAATTTTAATCCCTGTTTAAAAATCTGCTTAAAGATCCTAACCTTGGAAACTCCTATAGACCTGTCTCATTACTCTCATGTTTTCTAAAAACTCTTGAAAGAATTATAAAACCTCGTTTAGAATATTGTTTAATCAATCAAAACATTTTCCAGTAAAACAATTTGGTAGATAATTACTTAGCACAACATTTTTATTAAAGCAAAAAATTTTTGATATGAATTATTTCAAAATATTACAAAATTAAACCCCTATGATTTGACGATTAAATATTGGCATCAGAAAAACTCTCTTCCTTTATGCGAGGCATACAGAGAGTATAATATGTTTAACAAAATTGAACCATTTTCCGCCTTTGACTATTAGTATTATAGTGCACTTCTAGACCTCACGGTACATATTTAATAGAAAGTAGTCAAAATTATTCAAACATAATAAAAGCCGAACTATCCAACTTTTAAACAGCAATACATTTATTTACTGATGCTTCCAAAACTACAGAAGGCAATGGCTGGCTTTTACATTCCTCAATTGGATAGGAAGATTTAAAATCGATAAAAGCTGTGGCATATTTTCATCAGAAGGAATTGCAATTCTGGAATGCCCTTAAATATTCACTAGAAGATAGTGATAAAAGATTTGTCATTTTATCTAATTCTATGTCTGTTTTCAAAGCTTTGACCAATGTCAAAATTTGGTCATATGGAACTAATTCTTGAAGTAAGAATTGTGCTCCTAAAACATAAATACTCTGTAAATTCCAAAACCGGTGGAATAATTTCTGTAGTAACCCATCTACAAAGTACACAAAACTTTGTAATGATATTCCTAAAGACTATCGGCACAAAAACCACACAGTTTTTAGACAATATGTGTTACTACTATAATATGTCTAAAATTTGGCCATGCTTGTTAGCCGGCTCATCCTCACAAAATAAACGTAACGCAGTCAGATAAATGTGACGTTTGCGAAGTTATATGTGATCTCGATCATATAATTCTCGAATGTTCTAAATATTTGGCAGAAATAAAAGTGCTTTACCAGAACCTAATCAATCATCGTAATATCACTTTAAAATTTAGAACGCCATTCTGTATTTCTTAACTTAAATTAAACTTATAAAAAAAAATAAAAAAAGATCCATCTTTCGAGTTTTCCGAGATTCATTTCCTTTGTGTGTCTAATTACTAAAGTCCCTCTAACGGACCCCTTGCGGCGTAAAGGTCGTGACCCTGTCTATATATGTATGTTGAGTATGTGTATATATACAAGTGTAAAAAAAATTAAGTTACTGTTTAAAATTTTTTTTCTTCTTTCATTAAACGTAAATGTTAAATCAAGGGTCAATTAAAAATCAAGAAAACAGTACATACACTGTTATTTTCAAGCAGAATATGAAATAAAATTAAAAAGCTTTTATTTTACAAATACCACGAGAAAATATAGTTCAGACTAGTATCGAGTTATGTTAATGAAATTGGATATATAAGTTTGCTTGCTTCTCACTTCTGCCTCTTAATTGCATTTAGATTTGGTTTATGATGTTACAGATGTATAATCACATCAGAGTCATCACGTAATTGACGGACAAGCCTATTTTTGTATGACTTTTTTACTATTTGTCCCATTAGACTACGGAGCCATAAGCTGTTTAAAAATACGTATTGTTATAAATATTTTTTCTATTGCATTTCCAACATTTTTTACGTACAGTTAACTCAATAAGTAAAACCATTCTTAGTCATAATTGTGGGTAAAGCATAATATCACACAGTTGTGCGTTATGATGCATATCGCTAATTTGATCACTCGTGCAGTAATCTTTCACTTGGTTAAATTACTAGGCAGTGTATCTTACCGACCCTTCCTATGACTCTTTAGTGTATTATGGCTCATGTTTTACTGACGTTTAACTCTGCTATCAGTCATTTCATTGCATAAGGGGAGGTTCAAAGACTTACAGCAGCACGGTATCTATACTGAATACAGAAGACCTGATTTTAGCTGTCGTCTAAAATATGCTTTGGTAATTTTTTAGATCTACTTCATTTTATTACGGTAGATTAATTGTACTGACGACATCAATTGAAAATTAAACGGTTATATATGTTTGTTGTTATCGTTCAAACATAAACTAATATGAAGTTACTTAACCAGAAATGTACCTCTAAACTAAAGTGGTATACTGTTCCACAACCCTCGTTAATGTATCAAATTATTCGTAAATAGCCTTTTTGCCTTTATAACTACTTAAGGAAAAAAAACCCATTTAGTTTCAATTGCACAATATTCTATAACAAACTTGCGATTTTAACTCGTTTTTACTTTACCTTGCTTCACAATGTTCTACTCAGAATTTAATTACTCATTTTAGTCTTGTTTTATTGACTTTTGTATTAATAGAGTTGGCTAACAAAAGACTTACTGGTATTTTCGGCTCTTGGTATTTTATACCTAATTAAAAATCCACATTCTCCATTAAAAAAAGGCATAAAGCGTTCCGCGATAATGGATCTTGTTCCGAAAAAAACAAACATCTATTAGATACACTCTTTTCAGGGTTTCGGATAATAGGTTTTATGCCTAGCTGGCATGTTTAAATTAATTCTCTACTTCGGCGTTGTAATCGCATCAAATTTAAACAAACCTTTTAATTCACAGTTAAATATTAGAGATGTATAATTACGTCAGATCCCTTTTTTTGTAATTGACAGACAAGCCTTTTACTACTACAGGGACATAAGCTATTCAAAAATGTGTATTAACATCAAAACATTTAAACAATAAAAAAAAATGGGGATTTCATTAAATATTTTCTCGAACGGCCATTCTCGGAAGTCTAGATTCGGTTAAATTGCAGTCTGTAAGTATCTTAACGACTGTGCCTATGCCTCTTTAGGCTACCCAAGAAGCACTTTAAAATTGGTAGAAAGATAATTTTAAGAAAGCCTATTTTTTAGGTTAGCATTCAACCAATCTCATAAAGCTTTAGCTTTTTATTACAAATTGGTTTTGATAAGAATTCATTAAATAGCTTAGTTAAAACAGTTCACCCTTATTACCACCATAAATCAAATAGGTTTAAATTTTAATTTAATCAAATTTGTTTTTTGAAAATGGTTTTAAATAAAAAAAGCAGTCATAAAACCTGAGTTGTATCGTTATGCCACGTTAAGCGTGTGATGAAGCTAGCGAGTATAATAAAAACAAATAATAACTGAAATAAATATGAAAATCCTGGACAACTTTAAGAGGCAAAAGAAAAAATAGTAATATAAAATCAAGTTTCGTCAATTATTCATGGAAAATGAGACGTGTTGTGTAATTAATGTGTAATAATGGCAACATTTTTTTGTCACAGATAACCAATATTACCTTATATTTATTATATTTATCTTTGTTTATAATCCATTACATAGGTTCTAGTTAAATCTTTGAGCTTTAAAAATGTTTTGATTGTTTTGTATATCTTCCTTAAAGCATTGTTAAAACCAAATGAATTTAAGCAATCTTTAACTCTATCTTGCGAAGGTCACGATGATTTTGAAAATTGCTGCTCTATTTCATTTGCTGTTGGTCTAAAACTTTAAAACAGTGGTGCATTTAGAAAATTAAAGACTACCGTAAAGTGAAACTTTTTTGCTCCAGTTATAAGATGCATTTTAGAAACCGGGCTATTTTTGTTACACATATTATAGGGATAGTTGCAAAACTATGTTTATAGTAAACATTTATCTTTTGAAAATATGAATTCACTCATTTTTTAATGTATTATTATATATTAATAGTTATTTTTTTTAGGAAAGTTAAGATATTATTAAGAACATTTTTTTCTATGTTATATTCATGGAAGTTTACATATTTTCTAGAGCAGACCTCTTCTATTAATTGCTTGTTGTGGATCTATACCTTCCACATCTAACCAGTTATAGAATAGCTCGTCCTTTTGTTTAGGTCCATTTCCAGGCCTTTAAAGACTTTGACATTGCGTTAATGTGTGCTCCTCTTCATTTAAAGTTAATATAACGCCTGAATAGATTTTATCCTCATACAAGAAAACGACGTATGCATCAACAGCTTCAACTATCGGTTTTAAAGCTGGTCGACTTCTATCGCTATCTCTGTCCTCTTGCTCCTGTTGGATTAGCTTTTCCCTGTAAGTGTCATAATCATCGTCAAAAGAATCTAGTAAAAAAAGACCGACATCTTCGTCACACGCGTCAAAAGATTCTTCATTTTCTCCATGTTTCTTAGATGATCACTTTGTTGCGCTTCAGCATGCTTTTCCTCATGTGCGACGCTTTTTCCAGCTGGAACATTAAGCTTTTTGCATTTTGTTTGAGAGCCTTTAGTCGCTCTTGTGTAGGCTGTTCTGGTAGCTTCCAAAGTATCAAGAAAGGCAGCGTTTATAGCTGTCTCATGGGTCTCTAGTTTAGCAGTACGCTGATGCAAAGGTTTAATATCACAAGGGAAGATGACACATTTCCTAAACCAGCCTTTCTATTTTTTTTATGTTGGGCTGCATAATTTCCAATGTTTTTTTAACAACATTGGAAAGGACTGCTTCGGTAGAACATTGCTTTTTAAACCTTCAGAACTTTCATTGGATAAAGAAACGCGACATCAAGGGGCTGTGTAAGATGGGCATTATTCGGTGGAAGGCACACGAAGTATATATTTTCTTCTCGATAACGTTCAAATTCAAAATTTCAACGTTCAGGAATGAGGAAGCTTTTTTAATCTTGGTAAGCACAACGTCACAAACCAGCCATTAAAAGTAACTGAATCAAACCATCCTGACTGAGTATAGTGATATCTGCATTTTACTGGTCCCCCTTCTGTCTATATTGACCATAGCTGTGAAGACTTGTAGATTACGTAGGGCGGGAGCAGCTCACCCTTTGCATTTCCACAAAGCATTAAAGAAGTGCTACTTTTGCTGAAATTACATATTTTCTCCAGATTCACGGCGGCAAATCGAAATTCCAAATGTTTTCTTTTGGAACGTCTCGCACGATTTCTTCTAAGTTGTTAATATATTTGGGTAAAATGCTTTTATCAGTGGCCGCTCGGCTCATTTTTATATTGGCTGCAAATCGTGTGGTTAGCCGTGGATGACGCTGCAAAAACAATCTTGTCCAGTCTCTTCCAGGTAAATTTTGTCAAAATATGATATTAAACGACCTATTCGATCTAGGAACGCTTTTATTTCATTAGGCAAATCATACATCGTTAAAGGGAAACCAAATTTGCTCATAGCCGAGATATATGAAACAAAATTTTCTTCCTCCTCTGTAGAAAAGTTGCTGGTCTTCCAGGAGATTTTATGTGTTTCTCGTTTATTTAATTTGTTCATAATAGTTCGTCTTGGCATATTAAAGCGTTCTTCCACTTTCCTATGAGAGAGACCATATATACCTTATATATTCTAAATTCAAAATCCAAGCTACATTTTTAAACTAAAAATATTGTCAAGCAACACACTGGTTCTGAAAAAGAAAATTAACAAATGATTTCGTACTGAACTACAACGCGTATTTTGTTAGAAACGGTCCATATTTGCCCTCTAGTGGTTACTAGTAGAACTGTTGCCCTTCGACATGTTATTAAGAGGATAAACCTCTTTAATTATTTCTTCGATTTCGAAGCAAAGAAACCTCTTAAGGAGTAAATTAGCCCCGCTTTACGGTATATTAAAACTTAGATTTCAATTCAATTTCTTTATCTTCTACACTTATCACATCAATCAATTTCCCTACACAAAAAATATATTTATAATTTTTTCGGTTTAAATTCCATTAAAAATATTTATATATATCAGTATTTTTTATACTCATACGACCCTTGATTTTTAGGCAAAACTTGAAATTTAGCGACCCTAAAGCGCAAAAATTTGGAAAGTCTCGAATGATTTTTTTCACGATTATAATAATCCCTCTTACGAGGGGAGGAAAAATGAGCATGGAATTGGTTATTTTAAATGGCACACCCTGTATAATTGTTTTTCATTAGACATCTTCTTATTGATTATTATAACTACATCAGATTTAATACATCTTTAAAGACCACCAACAAAACTGAAAAAAATCCTTCCGAATTCCATAAGATCCTGCAGTAAATACACATATTCTCATGTGTATTTAGATGGGGTGCCATAACTAATTGTGGTATAAGGCTAGTTGATCCTTGACTAAACTTGACACTTCTTTACGTTTTAGTGTCGATATATGCCAAACAATATGTTTTATCAACTCGGTCCTCCCGTCTGTAGGTCGGTCTGTCTGTCTGTCTGTCTGTCTGTCTGCCTGTCTGCCAGTTCGGGGCATAGCTTAAAAACTACTTACCCGATTGACTTCAAATTTTAGTAAAAAATAAAGGGTGATATGGGGATGACCTGGTAACATTTTGGTAAAAATCCCATATGGCGAAACAAAATGGCGGCTTAGTTAAATGTTAAAAAAAATTATTATTAAAAAACGACTCATACAATTTATCTCAAATTTTGCAAAAACATCAAGTTTAATGTTGAAATCAATTAGTAATATTTTGGTATGAATCTTAAAAGACGAAGCAAAATGGCGGCTTAATAAAATATTTAAAAATTCATCCTGAAACAACCGCTTAATGGTTTGATATCAAATTGTGTGCCTTAACTAATTGTGGTATAGGGACCAACTAGTAAAATAGTGGTACTAAATCAAGATGGCCCAGCAAAATGGCGGCCAGATTTGTAATCGTGAAAAAATCACCCCTCAGGTTTTTTGATGTCAAAAATTATGTTTTAAGAATTCCGTCGTTCCGTCTATCTGTCCGTCTATCAGTTCGCGCCATAGCTTAAAAGCTACTTACCCGATTGACTTTAAATCTTTATTAAAAATTAAAAGTCATATAGGGATGACCTGGTAATATTTTGAAAAACTACTTAATGGATTGATTTCAAATTGTGTGCCATAGCCAATTGTGGTATAGGTAGCAACTAGTAAAATTGTGGTACTAATTCAAGATGGCGGAAGAAAATGGCGGGCAAATAAATAGTTTGTAATCGTGAAAAAAATCACCCTCTCAGGTTTTATATGTCTTTATGTTTTAGCGTCCCTAGCCAAAAAACACGTTTTATCAATTTCCGTTTATCTGTCATTTCGCGCCATAGCTTAAATACTACTTATCCGATTGACTTTAAATTTTGACCAAAAATTAAGGGTCATATGGGGATGGCCTGATAATATTTTGGTAAAAATCGAATACGGCGGAACAATGTTAAAAACATTTTTTTAGAGCGGTGTATTATTTGGGGTTAAAATCCAGTGAAAAACAAGTCTTTTTGGTTTTCGTTAACAACCCTCTTGTTGTTAGTTAGTTAGGTTTATTATTTGGGATTAGGATCCATTAAAAAAGCAAAGGTCGTTTTAAATAATCGACGTTTCGTAACTTTATTGTTGTATTCTCAGAACACATATATAGATTCTATATCTTGCATGAAAACCAGATTATCAATCTTTACCTACTCCGTTGGTTCACAGATATTTTTTCTATAGTTTTCTTTAACGATCCTCTTGGAGTTATGTAAAAGCGTTGTATTATTTGGGGTTAGGATTCAGTAAAGAAACGAAAGACTTTTTAAATTGTCGGCGTTTCGCAACTATATTTTTGCATTCTCAGGACATTATTCCTTAATCATTTTTCAACGAAAAAAGTTTCTTTATTAGAAGTCGCTAGGAGCAACCGTTTTCGAAGTATTTGGATTTAAAATAATCGATACATATATCTAAAACATTTTAAAATGGGCGATTTAAATAATTATGACAACTATCGTGCAATAAGTCTACTAAGTCAGTAGCGAAACGTCGACAATTTAAAAAAGGGGTTTTGGTTTTTGTACTGGATCTTAACCCCAAATAATACACCACTCTAACATAACAACAAAACGATCGTTAACGAAAACCAGTGAGAAACTTAGTAATATAGGTTTCAATTTAAGAAGGCGAAACAAAATGGCGACCAAGTATAATGTTTTAAAAATTATCATAAAAAATCTTGTTCAATTGACTTTAAATTTTGCAGAAAAATTAGATGTGAAAGTGAGATAAACTGGTACGAATTCAACATGGACGTAACAAAATGGCGGTTTGTCACAATGTAAAAACTACTTAATTAAATATTAAATTACGCCCAAAAGTCAAGTGAAGCATAGATAGAAAGAAAATGGTAAAAAATTCGTAGGAATCCAATATGATGGAACAAAATGGCGCCTATTAAAAATGAAAACATAGTATATGTAACACATATACTGAACTAAATTGCGTCACACTTCACTATTGATAGCAAATAAAAAAAAATCACAACCAGGGAAGTTCCGGGTAAAGGCAATTCATCAATTTTTTTTACGTATATATTAATGCAGAATATTACTATTAACAAATCTGCGCCCATACCACGAACATAAAACTAAGCAATCCAGGTTTTATACCTCATTGAATATTTCCCAATGTATATTCTAGTAGACAAATCTGAATTTAGACTTTAAACTCTATTAAGACTGAATCCAGGCTTTAAAGTCTGAAATCAGAGTTTAATGTATGAATTCAGAGTTTAAATATATAAAATTATAAAAAAAATATGTGTGTCGTTTCTACGCATTACTATGTATATATTTGAAGAAAGCGTCAAATGAAATGTACCTATACCAGTTACGCCGAGTGAAAAATTCAATTCAAAACATAACGAGGAAAACGCAATAATGAGAACCGAAACCTGTTTAATTAAACGGGAAAAATATGCGGATGGGGTCTTTAACGGTATTGCAGGGAGAAACACAATATCAATTTCTTTTTATTTTGATGTCTAATATTTTGGTATCAGCCAATTTAAAATTAAATTGGATGTCAAGGTTTCGCTGATTTCTTCATTGAGCATTGTGTGAGCAATATGTGAGACAATAATCAATAGTCAATTTACGAATGCTGCAAAGGCATTAGTCGACATTTTTAGGTGTTTGTTAGAAATAGTCAAGTCATTCGTAATGTTAGACCGTGGGATACAACTCGCCAAACTTCATAAAGCTGGATTTTTATACTTATACTTTTATTCTTAGAGTATAATATAAATTACCTAAAACCCTGACAGGCAAACAATGCAACATAATTAGAAATAAAGAGATTAATGTATTGATGAGTTTACTTAGATCTAACTATATCTCCGAAGCAATGCAATAATACGCCTAGTACATTCTTTTTTTTTATTTAATAATAAGGAAAATAGCAAAACTCGATGCAATAATTATAGCATATTTAAATCTAAGATGCATATTAGGGGAACAAAACCACCAGTGATCATTATAATAGAACATGTCATAATGACGGTCGTCAATGTGTCATGTTCTATTATAATATTCACGGATTCCCTGGTGGTTTTATTTTCCTAATATACATCTTCGTTTAGAAAATACTTTAGTTTCGGAGATATGGCGGTTCAAAACTGGTCGAAAATATGGAAAAATCGCTAGAAAATTGTTATTTTTTAATAGTGCTTGTGCAATGGTTTCCGGTGTCCGGGCTAGAAAGACATATTGAACATTATTTAAAATAAACCTTACAGCGAAAAAAATGCGATTTTACTGAACTCTCTACGATTAGAACCGTAGCTCATTATCTACGTCATCGTAAAGCAGATAGTAAAAATCCTCATTTTCATACAGATTCACTTTTACCTTGTAAATCGTAGCTTATTTTAATACGACATTTCTTTTTCTAACAAAAAACTGATAGAGACTTAAGTAGTTAATTTTAGCATTCACTTGCTATAGGGTTTGTATTTATGTATTTTATGCTTCAAAGTTGATAGTAAACATCAATTTCATATAATTCTATTTTGTGGGGGAAAAATTGTATAAAATCATAAGAATTTCAAAAAAAAAATTCAATGGTTACTTTATCAATTAAGTTTCTATTGTGTAAAATAACATAATTTATTTAATTCTAAGGATAAAAATGAGTCCGATTACTGATGCATAGAGGTCCTATTTTATATCTGTCTCTAATAAATCTTATAGAGTTTAGTAGGGTCGCATTTTTTTTATTGTAACTTGTCTACTTTTTTATTTTTTTTTTTACATATTTTTTCTTGCCCGAAGCACCGATAATGATTGCATAAGTCAGTAACATAGAAACGTACTCTTTAGCAGAGCTCCTAATTCATCCAGGCCTTTTTAGATTCTCTCACTGTATACCTAATACAGTACTAGTACAGTATCTGAAAAAGTGCTATTTTAGGATAGGCCTATTATAACTACTATTCCAGAATTGGCGCATCTTAATGTGGCCACTATTTCTTACCGCAACCAATTGTTTTTTTGTATGATTGGGGTCAAACGGTGTAGATTGTACATAGCGTCGATATTGAATTGCGATGTTACTGCTTAAGGTAAACACGTTACAATACTGATGCTGCGCACCCAAGAAAGTGTGTCTGGTAAAAATTTATGTGTAAGTAAACCCATTTTTGCAAATATACATATGGTTAGCAAATATAAGCTTAATTTAATTTGTTTTAGTAAAGCAATTCCCCATTTTAGATTAAGTACATTCCTAGAAAATATAAAATTGAAATATTTAAAACAATACTAAAAAATTTCTTTTAATAATTAGTTTATAAACTTTCTGTTTCTGGAAATGAGTGTGGGAAGTGTATTCCTTAGAAGCATCAGATTTAGTATCATTTGTACTTTTCGGATTTAGATTTATATTTTCTAGCCAAATAGCTTCTAACAAAAACAAATTATTTACAAAATTTAAAATATAATGCAATACGCAGGCGGTTCAACACAAGAAAAAAGAAAATCGTTTGAGGTTTTATTAAATAGACAAGATAAAAATGTTATTAAAATATACAATCGTCCTCTGCAATAAATCTGTATTGAATAAAGGTACATACATTTCCGGATTATTACCTGAATATTCAGCAAAAATAGATACAAACAGTTCAAAACGAACTTTATCATGCATAATGGGTGTTACAAAAAATGGGTCATCGCTTATTGGAAGGTTCCATGGCATAAAATAAGAAAGATGTTATATAAACATAGGTCCAAAACGACTTTATTTTCAAGATATATTGTGTTCAATAATTTGTTTTTCCCTGTATATTTAAACCGGATTGTTAGATTAACATGAAACTCGGTATAGTAGGAACATGTACAAAAATACTTTTTTATGATAGATTATTGTTAGTGTTACCAACCTGTGGCCTACGATTAGGATTATATGTTTTTGCACCATTATCGGGCGTTATCTTTTTGGTATTGGTATTTTTGACAATTTACGGTACCCTATTCAGACTAAACGGACAGTGAGTGTCTGGAAACCAGGGGCGTGCGGTGAAATTTTAAGAAGGGGAAGCAATGTTTAGAAATTTACCTATTTGTAATGTAATTCGGTTCTTCGATCATTTTTTGCAAATTCGTCAATGAAGTCATCATAAAAACGTCGATGCTCCGACATATTTTGGAGAAGTTTATTTTCAATGAACAACAGCGATGTATGCGAAAGATTCTCCTGCCCCGTTGAATTCCTCACGAAATTTTTTATACGTTTAAGTGTTGAAAAATTGCGTTCTACTGATGAACTCGTGGCAGGTATTGCCATTACTAATTCACACAATTTCGACACTTCGGTGTAAGCATCTTCCAGCTCCTTGTCTTTTAAAAATTGCATTAGTTCCTTCTGTTTCGTAAATCACTTTTAGTTCAGATCGCAGTAACACTCGGTCGAAGAACTGGCCATAATGAAGAAGAAGAGATTTAAACGCATCTTCTGGAAAAGTTTTTCCTTTAAATGCATCAAAATTGCAGAGCTCGAGGAATTTAAAATCATTTAAACCGTTAAATCTATAGTTTATTTGTTGCTGAATTTGATTGATTATTTCATAAAAGAGGCGTCTGTATGATGTTTGAACATCTCCCACCTTGTCTGTTCGAAGACGCTTGGCTTGTGGCTCTACATTTAACGCCATCGTTTTCTCCCAAAATAGGTCAAAGTCATTTTTTGGCTTAACATGGACTTAAAATCATCTACTTTTTTTAGGCAAAAAGCAATATCATTTGTTTTAGTTTGTAATATATTAAAAACATTGTCCGAGAATAGAAATATTTCTGAAAATATGTTCAACAAATAATTAAAATTAAAATCTCTTTCAAACAGTCCAAAAACCCCCTCGAACTATTTATTGCTTCTTTCCTACGTTTCATTATTTTCTATTATATTCTCAAATAGTTCAATCAGTGTTTCACGATTTTCAGATACTGTTAACACAAGTCTTCCATAATAGTTTCACGTAGTAGGAGCTACTTTGGGCAATCGTTTGTGGACAATGGTGTACAAAGCTTGTGTACGTTTTCTTGACTTGGAAAAAAAAGCAGCCATGCAACTTAAAGTAACGAAAAATAGTTTACATTCTTTAATGTGATTGATGGACTGGGATGAAACTAAATTTAATTTATGAGCAAAACAATGGACAAACACAGCACTTGGGAAAGTTTCTCGAATTTTAGCTTGCAGAATCCCTAATTGTCCCGCCATCACTGCAGCTCCATCATAGCTTTGAGCAACTAATTTTATAAACTAACGTTATAAACTACGGTATATAATGCATCTGCTGTACGATTTGCGGACACATTCTTAAAACCTAAAAATCGCTCTTGAATACTTCCGTCTGTTTTAACGTAGCGTATTACTATAGATAATTGGCTAAAATTAGTGATATCAGTTGTTTCGTCCAGAACAATAGCAATGAACCGCGCCTCGCCAATCTCCTGCATAATAGAATAGTGGTTGCAACAGCGGAAATTTAATCATTCTGTATTCGATTCAACGTTCCGCGAAAAACGCTAGACTACTCTAAATGATTTTTTACGCAATCATCATATTTAGCCATTAAAGTAAGTAAATCTTGAAAATTTTCTCTATTTGAAGAAGCCCTTGTTTCGTCATGACTTCTAAATCCCAATTCGTGCTATCCGAGAAAACAAACAACATCGATAAGTCTTCTTAATATTTGCCTATTTTTATCCGCTAGTTCATTGTGTTGGCGTTGACTAATTTCCAACTGTTTATTAAGGGCGTGTTCAATTCTGGTTTTGCCGAAGACTTTTTCTTTTATGGCGGCCTGCAAATGCGCTTTGGACATAATGTGTTTTTTACAGCCTTATGGAAATTGTTTAAATCGGAAAAAACAGTTTTATTCCAGAAACCTTTTTCATTTTCAAAAAGTAAACATGGCCAACAAAATAATTTACTTATGTTTTCACACCCTGTTAGCTATTTAAATTGTTCGTATTGTTTTTCCGGATAAAAATGTCTAATACAGTTTTTCATTTTTGTGGTTAAATTTTTTATAGGCGGTTTTGCCCTTCCTTTGGAAATTATTTGAGACTTATCAGCGAAGTTTAATGTTGAAAATCCCTTTATTATTAGGACACACACCACCCATTCACACACACTCTTCTTACTAAATTCTCCAACATTTTCAACGTTATTTATTGCCGACAGCCGAAGTTGACGGTATTTGCATATCCACGTCCGTATTATTGTCTTCCATATCGCACCATACACGACGCGACGTACGTATCACACAAGACACGGATAGCCGTTCAAACAAAGAACCTACTCCAACGATAGCTTTCGTCCCCACTTAAAGCACGCGACTGAAATGCAAAAATTGCAAACAGCTGGTGGAAAGTTCAATAACCTCTGGCTCCATTCACAGGAAATCGAGCATACAGGACTTGGCCGCAGAGAAGCTAGCGGCGTAGTCAAGGCCGCATTTATTATGGGCTGATAATTAAGATAATATTTTAGCATTTTTAATATAAACTAAATTAATGGTTTCCTATTTCAAAAATTACATTTTAGAAGACGTTTTGTAATTTTTTTGGAGAAGCACTGCTTCCCTTGCTTCCATAGACTGCACGCCCCTGCTTGAAACCTATCTTATATCAAAATGCATATGGTTTCTTGAGTGCATTTACACTAGACCTCTATACTACGGAATATGTTCCCAGTATGGCGGAACAATGTTAAAAAATTATTACTTATTATCCAATTTACCTGGCACAGAAAATATTTACTGAAGTTTCAAAGTTGACGATAGTAGTTGTTAGATACTTTTCAGTAAATTACAGTCTAAGAAATATAATAACGTTTTTAATGCTTGCACTATTATACTTAAAAATGTCTCTTAAATTATCTGTTAAATTATGTTTTCCACAATTGTCTTTAAATTTTACACAGTCTAAAAAATATGTTTACAAGTTATCATAGTTCAGCACTCATCACAAATTGTTGAATTATTCTTTAATATAAGATGTCTATGGATTAGTCTTGTGTAACCTATTCTCAGACGACTGAGTAGTACTTGTATAGTTCTGTAGATAGTCAAAAAAGATATGGTTTTACGCTATGTTTTATTTCAGAAAATATATACTTTGAATTTTGCCATTTAGGTTGCCACAAGTTCAACAGTTCAGTTTTAATATGTGTGTTATAACCCTGACGACTTCTTCGTCTGCCTTCTCGTTCCTAGCGATTGCAAAGTGCGAGTGCACCCAGACTAGTACTATTTTATGTGAGGATTACTAAAGATTAGAAATGTTGTTTTTTATGTTGATTGCTATGTGGTGGACGGGAAAAATAAGGAACGTTGTTTTGTTAAATAAATTTCCAGGTTTGATATATTGCATATAGTTCTGCCGAGTCATTTGAAATTTAAGTGTTGAATTCCCGGTGACTACTGCGGCCACTGATCCATCCTCTGTTTTGAAAGTATCTGTATAAAATTAGACATAATTTTGGAAAATTTTGAAGAATGTTATAAAGTTCTGTATGAATGATTTTAGGATTGGTAAGGGTTATATCAAATGTAGAAAGGGTTGTAATTATTTTATTGTTATTAGGAGGAAGAAAAATATCTAAATGGAATAAAAGAAGAAACGTTTCTTATATATCTATTTGATGTCTGTTCTATTCTTTCGTAACATGTAGTCTAGTCTAGATTCGAGGTTCTTGTTGAAAGTATTCAGTGTAGGGTGAGAGAAATGTCCCATATACTCGTAAAAGCACTGACGAGTCAGCCCTCCCTGATTTATTTGTTAGTCCTCTTAATAGGTTTATTCCCACCTGACATTTTATTACTAGAAGTATTATGTGTTGCATTCAGTCAAGTTGTTTATTAAAAGTCAGAATCTTATACCACTTACAAAGTTTAAATTTGGTCCATACAGATTTAACTGCGGTTCTGCTATTTCCTTGGCTACACATTTTGTTTTTTACGGTAAAGAATCTGAAACCTGAAGAATGTGACCAGTTTCCCAAACATCTAATTTGGTTTTGCATTAAATGTGTCATTGATTCGATGTTTTTTCCTTTTATTAATAAAGCTAGGTCGTCAGCAAAAAGTCGAGCTTTAACTGGAACTTTGATACTAGCGGTAATGTCATTTATTGTGGCTAGGAATAGTGTTAGACTTATGACAAATCCTTGAGGTGTACCGTTTTTTTGAGACAATTTTTTAGAAAGTGTGCCATTCATTCGGACTTGAAATGAGCTTTCCTTTGGAAAATTCTGAACTTTATCATGTTGCCGTTAATATCCCAAGCACCAACACTTTTCTTAAAAAATGGCCGCTAAGCCGAGTCCCGAACCCACGCCTTCCGGACGGAAGATCAGCTTTGTTACCACTGAGCTACCGAGCGAATATTATTACCAAAGCCTAGTTTCTGTTGTTGCTCATTTCAAGTGATTATTATTTTGGATATATATTAATTAAGGTGGCCTCCTTTAGAACAAAATAAATTACTTCGAATTAAAATAGCTGGTACCTATATGGTTTCATTTTTAGACTTGAAATTAGAGTGACTTTTTATATAAATGAATCAGAGAATTAATTCCTACACAAAAAAAGTTATGGCCGAAAAATGGTGAAAACATTAATTAATATTACTCTTTTGTACGACACTGAACGGTAATACTGACAAGAACAGATGCCACAAAAAAATTTTGTTCTGTATAAGTTCTTACTGTACCTTGCTTAATTCATTAATGTAACAATCCGACTTGAATATACAAGGAAAAACCAAATTTAAAAAAACTTAAAAACCTCTATCTTGAACATGAAGCAGTAGAGGAACCTTCTATTAAGCGATGACTCATGATTTTTGAAACAACCTGTATGTACAAAAAGACTGGTACAGGCACGTAGTGCATAATGGTTTTCAGGAATACACTTAAAAGGTTGAAAAAAGTGAAATGAATGAAAATTCCGGAAGTCCAATCCGCCCTGCGTCTGGGCGGTATTGCCCAATGCGGGGTATTTAAGCCAACCCCAATAACCGATTTCTTTTCTTTTTAAAGAAATTGTTAAATTATACTGTCCTAATAAAAACAAATGACTGACGTAACTCTGTAAAGTTAGAAAATTACAAGCTTCTGTATGAAACATGTAATAAATCAAAAAATTAGTTATTATATCTGAGATAGTTTGTCAAGCAATTTACACATCGATGTAATGAATACTGCCAACTGAGCTGTCGACCTTATTTAAGATTAAGTTATTTTCTTTGATGTAAGAAAATATTTGTTACAATGGATTACCTACAATATAAAAATTTAAATGGTTATTGTCTTTTAAATTATTTTTATAATAGTTGCTATCTAAAACTAGAATTATTAGAACTAATATAAATCAGACTGAATAGGACTAAAATATAATTCTCATTTTGTCTTCTGCTTTTGCTGTTCTGATTTAATGATCGGTCTCGGGTGCTTAATTAGTAACTTCAGAAAATAAATAAATGAAAGCTCAGTATGCCAGTTGCAGAAATAGCACTCGTTTTTTTTCATAAATTGCTTCCAGCAAAATAAAAGTTGGTGCGTAACGAAAAATTTGAATCAGTTCTTATTTGTAGCATATGGGGTATATGGAGCTAATGTGTAATGCGTTCGACGTCGAAGTATGCTTAAGAATGAGAAGTTCTCATATATTTCTAGTAGCAGATTACAGAGAAATTATTGCAGCTGTACGGGATTAAAACGTTTTTTAATTTGGTCACTTTTTAAACAGCGACCCTAATTAATACATTCTTAATTAAGTAATCAATAGTTTTGGATAATGAAATACATAAAATATTTAATAATTTGTATAAATTAAATTCCCTTCATTGAGTACATTATAAGTTTTAAGAAAAATTACGTGTATTTTGGACCAGTTATATATTAAATAAATGTTGAATTTTCGGCCATTATTGCCTGTATTTATGTTTAATTTGATTAAAAACGTAGCTAACTGGAGCCTTCTTATTTTGCAGCTACCGTTATTTCTACTAGTTCTGGAAATAACGTTCATCGTCGTGGGAAACGCAGTTCATCCTGGTAAGCATTACTTACATAGCTTCTTGATTATTTTTATAAAATACTGTTGATAGCAAAAAATAATTAATTTAAACAATAATGTAATTAATTCTGGTCCAATTTGGTTTGAAAAAAGCTCATTTTTACAAACGAGTTAAAGAAGTCAATCGTTCTTACCCCTCCCTCTATCCAACATTTTCCTGTCCGTTTAAGAGCTAGTTATGTCTTTGCTAGTTTTAATGCAGTTTTCCCTAGTATATTTGTCAGAGATGCAAAATGTTTTAAAATCACTCTATATTAAAGACATGTCACAAAATAATTAACAAAAGGTAAAAAGAGACAAATAAATAAATACAAAATTTATGGTAAATTCCCCTGT
This sequence comes from Kuschelorhynchus macadamiae, assembly GCA_030620095.1. Classification (NCBI taxonomy): domain Eukaryota; kingdom Metazoa; phylum Arthropoda; class Insecta; order Coleoptera; family Curculionidae; genus Kuschelorhynchus; species Kuschelorhynchus macadamiae. Next base: position 344,010 of record JAUTXW010002861.1, on the reverse strand, counting down.
AAGATATAGTATGTATTCTCTGGTACTAAATTCGGATTTTTATTACGTGGAATTATTTATTCTCCACTATATTTGACACAAACAAAATAATATTAACTGACCAAATATTTATAACAATACTACTTCGATTTCAATAATCAGCTTTACACGAACATAGAAAATTAGGTTTATGTGAAATTTATTAGGCTCATTTCCAACCCAAACATTTTTAGAAACAGTGGAAAACCAAATTAACAATCAGTTTTTACAGTCTTCATATACCGACATCAAAAACACAACTCCTGATATCACGCAGTTCGGCGCTGATTAGCCTCTTTTAGCATGATTCATAGAGTAATCGCACTGCCTCCACCTAAAACCAATTTTTAGTTAAACATCAACATCATCCATATAACGCATTGAACAATGAATATTCGAATAAGCTAATAGATAAAATCCTACAAATAAAGTAACTTAAAAACTGTAAATATAGCCCATTTTAGTTTGGCACGAAGTTATTTACTACTAAGTAAAGGGTTTTTTTATATTTTGACACCTAGTTACAGATTTATTATAGAAAGTGCAAAAAAACTATAAATACAAAAGTTGTAGGATTTTTCTTTTATAATATTTTAAGAATATCAGAATTCTAAGAATTATTGAAACGTAAAAAAAATTTCATAACTTATATTTTTTTGAAGGGACAACCTATATATGATTATTTGGTTAAATGGGTTTTTTCATTACAGTTATAAATATACCAGGTTTGATACCTATGTTTAAGGGAAACCGAGAAAACTGACAAATATTTTGCCAAAAGTGGCAATGTATTCCTTGTGATTCCACACTTAGAAGAGAATATTTCCTATCTCTATAACGTATTGCGTCTTATGGCAGAATGTTAGTTAATTTTTAGAAATGTTTGATATTCCTAAAAGATAATAGAAGAAAAATCCCACAACTTTTATATTTAAAGTTTTTTTGTATCTCCTTTAGTAAAGTTGTAGCTAGATGTCAAAATATAAAAGAAAGCCCTGTACAGTGCATATGCGAATTATGTTATGTGAAATTTCACTAATAAGTGGATGAATTCGTTAGATGGGTAAAGCCTGGGTTCTAGATTGAAAACGTTTGCGTCCGCCGCGGCCGTTTGCGCTGTCCTTGAAGTTTACTTAACGTAAAGCAATGGGTACGGTTATATTTTTGTCGTCATCCGTTTGAGTTTCCGCTAGCTGTCGAAAATATGGCGAACTTTAACTTTGACGGAAGCGGCTAGTATAAATCCTGCGTTAAGCTGCAACTAATGAAATTGCTGGATTTTAGAGGGCCTTTCAACACGCTCCTTCGTCGTAATAAATTTGGCGTAATATATACATATAACATCTTCGTCACCACAGTCTTTTAAACAACTTTACAACTTCGGCACACACTAATGTGTCCACAATGTCTAGTCTTTACTAGGCATCATTACTATGATTTTGGTTATCCATTCTCAGCAAAATAAAAAAAAACGCACATAAACTTAGAAACAAGGAAGATAAAATTGCATTATACAAAAAGGCGATAAATATAAACATAAAAATGAGATTAATTCCTCAAGCGACGCAAAGCGCAAACGTTTTCAGTCTATAACACATATCCATGTGTATCTTATCCGTGGTAAGAGATTGATTGCCATTATAGATCCTCAGGTTTCTTCTCCGCTGGTACTTGTTATTATTATTATTATTACAATTAATATTTTTTCATTTTTCTTAACATCATTACATGGTATACAAAAAAAAATTATGTCTTATTCCAGAAATTGAAATTTTACCGAATATTTCAACATTTTATTAGGCAGTCATTTTCTTCCGTCATATTGGATTTTTACCAAAATGTAGCCACTTTATCACCATATGGCCCTTGACTCTTGACAAACATTTGAAATCATAAGCAGTTTTTGAGCTATGCCGAAAAACCCAAAGACATTTTAATTTGAAAAGTTGGTATAATTAATAAGCTTTTAGAGTATTTAACGTCCTTTTTACCAGTAGCTTGTGGATACGGGTAATAGACTTAATGTATTCATTCTTTTTGCGTTTTCAAAAATCTGCGCCATAATATTTTAATCGGAATTGCTTTGAGAACGCTTAAAACACAAAGCTAGCCCTGATATTGAGCAATAAATTCACACTATTACGCCTTGCATCTTTCCCAAATCTAAATTTTAATAAAAATGCGAATTTCTGGTATTTCCCGATACCGTAGGTTAAGATGGAAATACTCAAGGGAGAATATTTTCATAAAATATAGTTATACTTACTATTATCTGGATATTCTAGTAAATATTTCGAGAAATGTATGTTAAATATTTAAATGTAGAAACAATTATTCAACCAGAAGCAAGACGCTATATTTTTTCAGCTAGTTTTTGAGCAAGTAAATACCAAAAGTATATTGCATATGTCCGGTGCCGTATCGAAAAGTTACCCTGCATTTATTGACATGTTTCGTTTACTCACGTGTTTAGTGAGATCTGCTTGCATATATCAGGTACTTGTTCAGATCATGCATAATTTATTTATCCTCATCGGATGAAGAGCACGTCCCTTTGTTAATAGCAGAATTCGTACCCGGACGGCAACCACTCCCCTTCCCTCTATCGCGCGTTGGATTTGTATAGGTTATTTTAGTAAAGCTTACACCTTCATAATGTAAAAAAGGCTTTAAACACTCATTTTACGAATTTTTAAGTTTAGTTGGTGGGTGAAAATAATCGATGTATTGACATTTATGGTTCCGAAAGAAACACCTGAAAATAAAGAAAAAATAAAAATCCGATTTGAAAAAATATTTCAATATTAATATAAATCTAAAATAAAATCATTGAAATTTAAATTGGTAAAATTTTAGTTACATTATGATATTAACTAATATAAATGTTAGATATTTCTGCACACTCTGTGTAATATATACCTATTGTAGGTTCCAAAAACCTTAGAAAAATAATGAATCAATAAGATTATATTTCAAGAAAATTTAAAAAAATAAGTTAAAATTTCTTTTTGCATTTTTATTTGGTATTGTATTAATGTAGCAGTTAAAAAATGTTTTCTTTTGTAAATTTTCGGAATAGATAAAATTTTCTCAAATTTAGATAATCATATTTTACAACCGATATAAAAGACTTTAAGTCTTTATTTAAAAAAACGTGTGTTAGGTAGACCTCAAAAGCTACAGATTGATATGTAAAAAAAATTTAAAATGTCCAAAAACGTGATATTTTTGAAATTTTAAAAAATTGGTTAAAATGTTTTTTTTTCAACTTGATTAAGAATAGCAATCCAAAACGAATAGTTTATTTTTTATGAATTTTCGGAATAGTTGATTTTCTTCTAATTTGCATATTCTCATTGACTTCTTACTTTGAGTTAGCTTTACGATTAAACTGGTTAATTACTAACAAAATGTATAAAGAAATATATAATTCTCGTTACGAAAATATTCTACATACTAATTTCCCTTAGAAATTCGTTTGAACCACTTATTACGTGCAGCAGTTTTTTATTTAGATGTTCGTGTTTTAACGTGAGTATGCTCAATGTCTAATATAATAAATAAATAGTTTTCCTGCATTACATGACAAGTAAAAATTGCAGTTTGTCTAAATGGTACCAAAGAGGTTTAAATTTTGCTAGGATTAATTTTGACTGAGCAATGTTCCCTTTAAAACATGTAGAATATGTAAACAATTTAATTAACAATAACTTATATATGTACATCGCAAAAAAACTATAGAAAATTTATAAAGAAACTAGCAGTGAATCTAGTTCGATGTGAAGGGGGGACTTTACATGAGATCTGTAAAATTAATTATTGTAGATAACGAACATTAAGTTTTTAAGTGAAAATAAAATAGCACCCATTTGATAGAACCAAGAATGTTCACAAAGTATATCAATAAGCAATTTCAAAAATTTTGAATCTTCTCTAAGCAATGTAAAAAATAATTTAAAAGAAAACATACCAGAAAATATTATGAATGAGTTTAGTAACAGAGAAATTTTCTCTTTCAAAAATAAAAATTGGTACAATATCAAGAAATTTAATCAACTTAAAAATCAACACAACGTAAATTTAATTTTAACATGGAATCGAATTGTGTTAGAAATATGTTAGGAATCAAAATCCCTGCAGATATTAATTTTTTTTTGCTTTGGGATTTAAATTCAGCTTACATCTCAACAGAATTAAAATTATAATAAAAAACGTATTAGCTGATCTAGAAAATATAATAAAATATTGTTCTAATAACACAACAAAAATATTACAATGGCTAAATGCACTAATACATTTATTAACTCCTTGAGAAGACAAATATAAAATCTTGCAACCGACGCTAGAACCTTGGTTTCCTTTACATTTATAATATGTCCAGTCGTATGCTGGTGTTCAGCTACAGCAGATTGAACAATTTATATTTTTTAATACATCGTTCATGTTTCTTAAATCTAGTGGATATTGAGCGTCGTCCCACATACATGTGTATTGAAGATTGTACGTCTGTTGGACCACCGAAGTAATCATCCTATTTGGTCTGTAGTTCCATGAATGTAGGGAAGAACAGCACTACTTAACGGTGGCTCCTTATCATTGCCCTTTCGAAGAGTTGGTTTACTATATATTTTAACAAAGTCTAATCCCAAAAACCATGACTTCTTAAACTGATTTAGTATTAAATATTATACTTCCTAGCCGCCACTAAGCGTTTAGTCATTATGCGTTCACTATTTGTATTCTGCTATATATTTTCTTTTACGTTCAAAGCGTCCAAACATTCGAAGCTGTTGTCAATTGGATTGTTATCTTAATATTATATTTTATAAAACCAAATGTTTTTTTTAAATCATGAGTCTCTAGAGCTTATAAAGGAAATATGACTGTAATTATGTCTAAACAAACAACAAACATATATACATAAATCTGAAGAAATTTTGCGTAATCAAATCTACTGTAAACAACTCACCATGGACCCTACATCAACTTTTCAAAAAAAGGCGACAAACTTGTAAAAAACTTACAGATCAAGGATGATTGAGCTAAGTAAATGTTAAAATCTCACAATCTACGATCAAGCTTCACCAAAATTGTATAGATTAAATAAAATGTATAAACCAAAATTATCTTTGAGACCAATAATTTCATCTCTGAATGATCTTAATAGTAAATTAGCTAAGTTTCTTAGAGATATCTTGACTAATGCGTATAACCAAAGCAATTTTCTAAAATTTTTATAAATGAAAAACAAATTCCGCACAATTATGTTTTATTAGCATTAGCAAATTAGCTTAAACAAGTTTTTAAGCATTTTAAAATTTATTTTTTATAGTATTTATTACAAGTTTGACCAAATATAATTTTAAGCAAATTTTAGGCACCCCTATGGGAACCACGCTTTCTCCTATCATTTCTCAATATATAATGGGCGATCTATTGGATAACTGCATCCCTAAATTATCTCTTGAGTTACCGTTTATAAAAAAATACGTGAACGATTTAATCACTTCTTTGCCCGTAGAGAGGGTAGAGGAGGTCCTACATGTGTTTAATAGCTACAACCAATACATCCAATTTAGATTTGAAAAGGAAATCAACAATACTTTTCCTTTTTTGGACCCTAAACTGATTAAGAATGATAAAAACCATATTATGCTTAACTGGTATTTTCATTCCAATCACCTTAAAATAATCAAAATCAGCCTTGTATTAAATGTAGAAACCCGTATTGCCACAGCACAGATATTATGTAAGGAAGCCAATTATTATAACAAAAGATTGTTTCTCGACATCGTGGAAATATATTTAAAGCCTAATTCTTTAAATACAATAAAAAACCGATATAGAGGAACTTAGCTCTATATATGCAAATCTTCTTAATTTAAACAATAATAACAATAATAAAAATCATTTAGATATAAACGTGTTCTTACATGTTTGTACGTTAACAAACCCATATACCAATCTAAAGTCATTCTCCACAATCCAAAACTTTTCAATGGCAAAAAACCTAGCTTTCAAAGGAAGTTTATTAATTTAATTAAGGTATATACCTTAATTCGTTTTTTAGTATTAAATTCTCTAGTATTCATTTATTATTAATATCAGCATAGCAATAGAAAATCATAGATATATTTAGGTCTCAATTAGGTCGAAAAAACTGACTATAACATTCCTGACATAGGGTTAAAAAAAACTAAATAAAAATCTATTGGCCTCGATTCCAATGGATAAATATACCATCGAAAACAGGAATTTCAGCCAGTATGTTACAGTAAGTTAGATGTGATTGTTTTTCGCAAAAAGTTAGCGCAATTTAGTTGCATAGCATTGAATACAACTTTTTTAAAAGCTAAAAAATATTTCTTCTTTTCATGTTGTAGCCTTGAAAAAGATAGCAAAGATTACCGAAAGCTAGGCTGAATTTAACATATTTATTGCATATAAACCTTAATTTGCGAAGAACATTGACGTGCATATATATATGGACAAGTAATATGTTTGTAAAGAAAACATTTGACAGTGACGAATAAGAAACTGTTAAATATGATTATAAATTGGCACACTAAACAGTTCAAAATCTTAATGATGTTATTTATATCGTTGGTAATTAGACTAAACTGAATCTGTTCGGATTCAGTTTTTTCAGGGCTTATAAAATCTGCTCAGCAGGGTGATTCGTTAATTGGCTTATAAAATCGCGTCAAAGTGAATCGCAAGCTTTTCAAAGACTAAATTGTTTAAGTGAACGACACGTTAGTAGAATTTAACTAAATACTTTTTTTAGGAGCAGCAACCTCATACAGTATTATTCTTATTTTTAGAGTCATGTTTGTAATATGGCTCACCTCAAAAATGGGTAATATAGTCCACGTGCGCGATACTACAAGTCGGGGGCCATATATTAAAATTTGATTTTTTGTTCTAATTCTGCATGAACCTGAAACAATAAACTTCAAACCTCGTGAAGACTAGTTAGGTGACACTATAGGCAACTCGATTTGCCCTGTGTTTGAGCTGCCTCAAATACTAGTAGTAATATAAGATGTTTTTTTTTAAAGTTCATTCCTTTAATATTAATCTAAGATGTCAACAAAAGATGATAATGCATAGCACACTCGTTAAAAATATTTTCGATCTATTTTGATGATTTTTTTGAGAATAGAATATTTTTTCTTAAGTGGGTCAAATTTACCTTTACTACCTTATTTGATAATATTTGCTCTGAGTTATAGATATTAACTATATCACAATTTGAATAATTATTTATCAGTTAAAGTTACCATTAGCAAAAATTACAAAAATATATTATATTTAAACCTGTAATATAAAGCATACCCTCCTAACATATATCAAGTAGAGAATACTGCTTCAACAAAATAAAAAAAAACTAAAACCAGGCGCTCTACTAGTGTGGAAATGACTCATCTCCACAAGATTGCTGACGTAATGATGATGATGGGCCGTCAGAACCAGAGAGTATAATTAGTGACATCCGTTAAAAGCGAATGTAAAAATGTATACATATTGTGCTAAAAAGCCATGCAAATCCTATGTTTGAATTAATTGTGACGGGGTTTATCACGGAAGTTGTGCTAAAAGAAGACATCAAATTTATAAGCTAGTCTCGTGTGGAATGTTGTGATGCCATGTCAGTGTACGATGTACACAATGAAGATGTGTGGTTGAAACTGGAAAATGAAAAATTAAATCAAGAAAATCAACCTTTAAACCAATGAAATGTCTGATAAAAACTTGGTGCTTAAGGAAAATAATCGATTACCTCTATCTCGAATCTCGAAACGAAAATCTAAAAAATGCAAGGCTACTCATCAAGTGTTTCTAGAATCATCTGTGTAAATTTATGATTCCAACGAATTTTATATAAGGTAAACGTACCTATCACCGACCTAGTACTTTTTACCGACCATCACATATTTTTCACTTTAAAACAGTCAGGTGTTGCCAGTTTAAACATTCAAATTCAAAATTCTTAATAAAAAATAATTGGTCGGTGATAGGAGCAGTCATTATATACAATGTCTTTTTTACCGACCAGTCGGTCGGAATCAGGACAGTGCACTATTTTGTTTTTCTTTAATCTTTTATTTATTAACAGAATATTAAAGGAAAAGTACTATTTTTTTTCATATAAATAATAAGTTTTAGAATTCATAGAGCTATTACCGACCACTTAAATATTTTTATGTCTCGTCATTATGAGTGTATCGAAACAGTAAAATTCTTACTTTAAACGTCGAATGTTGTATTTGTGTCCGATATAAATTTGCAAATATTTTTTTTGTCACTAATACTTATGATAAAAACATTTTCTAACACAGATTATGCGACATTACCCTAATACTATAAACACATTTGCCCAGTCTAACTCAAAATTTTATTTACATCGATTAAAGAAAAGTCGGTAAAAAGGACCTAAATTCTTATCGGTTTCCTATGACGGTTGAAATTAGGCGCCAAATTTTGGGGCACTCTATAGCTCTCTTAAAAATTAATGGGGGTTTCGGACTTGCGATTCCCGTTTGAACCAAATAATATTGATAATTCTAAATTACTTTTTCTAGTAGCAACAAACAATATGACAAAACAGAATTCAACTGATTGTGCATCAGATTCTTCCATTACTTTATCACAAATCGAAAAACAGTTGGATCAAAGGAAACCTAAAGAATGTCAAAATAGCGGATCGATTTGGAGTGGTCCAATAGACGATAAAAGTGTATTCTATTTTTGGAAAATAGTAAAGAAAAAAGGCACATCAGCTACTGTTCCAAATGATGATGTTACTACTGCGCTCGATACTACGCTAACCAATAATTTACCACTTCTGAATTTCGATTCATTAGATTTAGGCTTGAATTATTCCGAAAATTTGTGGATGGACATGGAAAACGAAGAGTTAATTGATGATCCTGATCTAACGGCATCTACGCCACAAAATCACGGCAAATTTGAAATTCTGTGTATCAAACCCGCTGGACAACCGGGTGCTAAAGTATAGGTTCATAATCCCGCTGAATCAAGTTATATTTTATAGAAACGTAATATTTTTAGTTTGCTTATATTACGTTTACTTTTTAGCTCCAAGACCCCGTAAAAAAGTGATAATTATGTCTGTACGGCCCCTAATTCACAAGTTACCGTTTCTCCAAACCTTGCTAACAAAGATTTGTCTCTGAATCCAAAAGAATTTTCTGTTAAAAGCAATACTGTTAGCGATTACCAATGTACTCTTAATGGTAAGTACTTATAGTTAGTAAGTAAGGCAAAGGCATTAGAGAGACAACTAATGCGCTTGAAAAAATATCTATATCAAGCACTAAAGAAGAAACCAATTTAAAAACTCCAGAAGCTCTTGTACCTTCCAACACAAAAAAATAACACCTACAGTTGCTACATCGGATGAATATATAGAACACCAGAAAAAGATAGATGCGGAGAAAAAAAGGAATAAATAAGAAAAACAAGAACAACCAAAGAAACAAACGAAAAAAGTGAGAAAAGCTGACAATTCTAAACCAACTATGATGATAAATAATAATGACACAAATAATAAGACAAATGAGACTGATAGCGAGTTAAAGCATGTCATTGTAATATATGAAGAAAAATATTTTCCTGGTTTGATCTTTGAATTAAGTTCAAATGGTAGAGTTGTATAAGCAATGGCAAGGAGTGGTGTGAATTGGAAGTGGACCGAGAAGGATAATATACTTACATACAGTTCAAATGAAATTCTACGCAAAATAAATCCACCAAAGTTAATTAACCGCCGAAGCATTTATTGTGTAGTAAAATTGAAGAACTTACGAGGGGTCAAGAAAGCAGTTTGTTCCCAAAGGAACACAGTTATAAGCGTTTATGTTTTTTTTTACTTAGAGTCAACTTAGAAATGTTAAATCCCTTTTATGTTATGTTTTTTCTTCTTTAAAAATTGATTTATTATAATTTCTTGCATTATGCTAACACAAACTACAAAAACTAAATAAAAACAACTAAAAAATTAAGGTAAGTATCAGTGATATTCTGCATAAAAAATGGCAGTCGGTAATAGGAGCCAAAATGGTCGCACATCGCACAGGAACGGTCGGTAAAGTGTACATATCAGAAGTTTCAGATTAAAAAAAATATTTATTTTTTTTTCAATAAAAAGATCAATTTTTCCGTTATTTTTTACTCTCTGTTTCTTAAAAACATTTTAAACTTCAGATTAAAAATATTAGAAAATTGAGTTTTTACTTACAAACCTTATTATTAACCTTTTTCTGACTAAAAAGCTTAGGTGGTCGGTGAAGGGTACATTTACCTTAGAGATGTGCTGTTGTGTAATAGTAACAGCACTGGTAAGGTAATCAAGCGGATAATGGACCCGGTTTTCACAGGTGTGGCAATTACTTGAATGATACCAACTAGAAACGGATCAGTTGTAATGGTAGGGAGTTCTAGGCGATCAGAATGGTGGTGCTTACATTAATAACATACCAAGTAAGCAGTGTCCACAAATTAAGGTAATAGGCATTGAGCCTGGATATGCTATGACTATCATTCTGGGGGCAATAAGAAAACAAAACCTAGACATAATTGAAGAAAACATGCTGAAAGTCAGGGTATTTAAGAAAATGCTAACAACATATTTTGCAATAATCGAATGCGAATCAATTGCATATAGACATATTCTATTTAGAGGTAGGCATTGGAATCAGGGAATGCCCTGTATATGAGTATGTAGGCACCATTGGGTGTTATAAATGCTATCAATTTAAATATTCGGCAAATAGAATTATTCATCCTATCAAAGCATTGTTGCGGTGCGAAGAACTGGGATCAACTATGATACGATATAGCAATTATTTTCACAAGGTACAGATAAAGAGAGCTGCTCGATAAAAGATTATATGGTACTAATACTGTTCGTGATGATAAACGTGTTATAACAATAACTAGCTGGCCCGGCAAACCTTGTTCTGCCTTTTTCGTTAGATAGCGCGATGACTTTCCAGTGGAATTATAAGAATATCGGGCGCTTTCACCACATCATCCAGAAATGTTATTAAAAGAAAACATATTAGTTTTATGAAAAAAATTCGCCATAAAAGAATAGAAAAAATAGTGTTGAAAGGTCTGGGTAACCAGAAGATCATTTAAAAAAAATCATGTAAACTGGTGCAGTAGGCAGATGTGCTGTACAATATAAGTGCGACAATAAAGGATTATGACATAATAGTGATAACTGAAACCTGGCTCAAGACGAGGTTCTTAGTTCAGAATTTTCCCCAAATGACTTGCAGGTGTTTCGCATCCCGACAGCGATTATGAAACACTGAAATTGACCCGAGGTGGTGGTGTATTGGTAGCCGCAAAACACTATTTAGACATAAGTGTACTTAATTTTGACTTTTCAATTAAAGAAATTGATTTATTGGGCCTTGAATTAACATTAACAAACAAAACTGTATCTGTTAGTTTTCTATGTTGTGCCAACTATGTGTACCATTGTGATGTATGAAAGATTGAATGATTATATTCAAGGCCTCCAATTTATGTAATGGTAAAATAGTTATTCTGGGGATCTAACTATTACCAAATTGCGTATTGCCTACTGCGAGGAGATTGATGTTACCGTTGAAACATTCCAACATTCCAACAGTTTCTCAATTTCTGCAATTGTAATCAATTAAATCGAATCCGAAATGTAAATAACCACAAATTAGATGTGATGGTATCAAATATGGATTGCATAATATTACGTAACGAATTTCAGTTGGTACCCGAGAATGATCATTACCCAGCATTTCAGGTAACTGTTGATTTAAATAAATGTAGGCATAAACCATTTTCTAGGGCTGCAGTAAGCTATAATTTTAGAAAAGCGGATTTTATTGCATTGTAGTCTGCTTTGTTGGGTGTGTACTGGCAAGTCCTTGAGATTCATACCAATGTTAATTGTGCAGTGAATGCTATTTATAAGTGACTATAAAATATTAACATTTGTGTTCCTTAAACTAAGAACAACAGGCAATATCCTGCTTGGTTCCATAAACAAATACACCTCGGTGGCTCAGTGGTAAGAGAGCTGGCTTTCTCCCGAAAGGCGCGGGTTCGAGACTTGGCGTAGCCGGCACTTTTTAAATAAAGAGTGCTCGATATGCTTGGTCCGGTACCTTCCTGGCCTTTGGTCATCGGGATAATAAAATAACGACTCTGTTCGTAGACTGCGAACAGTAACAAGGCCTCTTACTGAACACATACACTACACGACACAACACGTTCCCTAGTATAATGGTCTAATATAGTGCATTCAAGAAGCCATATATATCTTGATATAAGATAGGTTTCAAAGCACTTACTGACTGACCATCGCCAACGCCCGAATATGGGTACGGCACTTGAAGAAGAAGTGGCATAAATAAGAAAAAACGTCACAGGAAATGGAAACGCAGCGAAATCGCAGAAATAAGAATTGAATTCTTTAGACTAAGGGTAAAAATTAAATTTGATATAAATGTAGCGTATCGACTAGATATTTCTAACACACAAAGTGAAATTGGCTTGGACGTCAAGGCGTTCTGGTCTTTTTTTAATATTTAACAGCGGGTATTGCATATAACAAAAAAGATGCGGTTAAATGATACTGAATATAAGGGTGGAGATATAGCTGATGTTTTTGCCAAACATTTTAATAATGTGTACAGTGTTAATGAATATAATGGCCCTATTATGGATTATAATTATAACGCTAGTCAATTTTTAATCAAATCTGTAGACGATATTGATAAAAAATATCCTACTTTTTACAAAAAGATGTTGATAGTATAATTGAATGCTCACTTTCCAACAGACTTCATCTTAATATTTCTAAAGGTAAAGTAATGTCTTTGTCACGTAAAAAAAAAGATAGTGATAATGAACTATAAATGCGGGAGGTGGGTACAGAAGAGAAGAGGGATCTCGGTGTTATTTATTATAGCAATCTTTTTACAGTCGCATTTAGTAAGGATCTCTCGGTTATTCAAGAAGTTAAATTCTCTAAGGTATTATATTTCTCTCTTGCTAGGGGCACTCTGGAATATTGTTCGACGATATGGAACCCATATTATCAAAATAAAAAGTATGATGTGCAAAGAATGCAAAATAAATTTGTCTTACACGAATTTTAAAAAACAGGGAGGGTATGATAAGTATGTTTCGAGAAGTAAATTTTTTGAGTGGTATAGGGTGGCTCAACTGGAGAAACGTAGGAAGGTGAGTGATATCTTGTTTTTATATAAAATTGTCCTCGGAATGGTGGATGACTCTACCTTTGCAGCAAAAATCAGGTCGTTATGAACATTTTACCTACCAACTGTGGCTCATAATAAATATCACAAAGTAAATTAGAGAGTACTCTCTAATTGGGTAATAGCAATCTGTGCTTTCTACCTACCTTTTAAGTGCCTACAAATAAATAAATAAAAAGAAAATATGGGATAAGTTAGAGCTGAAACAAAAAAGGACCTTTGTACATTATCAGAGTACTGGTGACTTAAACACGTTTTTGGCTAAAATAAGAACCATAAATTAATTAAAGCATAGAAATATGACCATCCATTTATCCGATCTAAGGAAGCGATTTAATTAATATATTAGTTAGAGCGGTTTAGCCCTGGAGAGAGCTTCTTGAAAATGATGCTGTTTTTCATAATGGTTTTTCTATTACATTTCTTTACATCCTAGATTTTATGTCATCCTAACCTGTTTGATCAAAAATTATCTGCCGTTTTCGTAATTTAATTTAATATATTTGTTGTGTTCAGAAACGTCAGAAATATTTTTTAATTGCATTATGAGTTAAATCGCTTATTTTGAAAAAATTTTATTTAATATAGTCAAAAGCAATGTTATCGTGCGGGTCATACGATTTATCAACTACAAACTTTTTAAGTTTGTTTTTCTTTTATTACGTGTAATCATATCCTCCGCATAAAGCCCGGAAGATGAATTAGATAGACCTATGATATTTTCATATGAAAAAAGAGGATAAACATATAAATACCAGCAGTTGCAAAAATCTTTGAGCGATGTCACTTCAAAGTCAGATTGACAAGTCAGTGACACAATGAGTAACAGAAAACAATTTTCGGGTTTTTTGCATCCACAAGCGAAAAAAATGGTATTAAATCTAATAAAATATTACGAAAATGAAAATTCACAGGCCAATATCCAGGAGACAGTAGCAAAAGCTCTGGGAATCGGTATAAGGACTGTGCAGAAAATTGTGCATGAAAAAAAGCATAATTTACTACCGAAAAAGATTAAGAAATGTACACGAAAAAAGCCAAAGACAGAAGACTTAAGTAGCAATGTAAAAATGGATGTGCTTAACGCAGTTTACGATTTATACACATCAGAAACTAATATAACCCTTCAAGTTTTAAACGAAGCTTTAAAAAATCGAGGCATATTGGAAATTGGACTAAAATCGTTGTCAAAATTAATAAAAATGTTGGGTTTTCGATATAAGACTGTAATCGAAGATTTTTATGCAAGTTGCCATATATAGCAAGTCAGCGTATCCAGTTTTTAAGGAAATACACGGAAAATGTTAATTCAAAATTTAGAATAGTGGTATTTTTAGACGAGACTTGGGTATTTTCTAATGGAAGTGGTTCGAAATCTTGGCAGGACGAGTCTGTAAAAAGTGTCAAGAGAAAAAAGAGATGTGGGACGGGAAAACGGTTCATCATTTTGCATGAAGGTTCTTCAACAGGATTTCTCCCAGTTGCAAGTTTACTGTTTTCTTCAACATCCAAAAGTATATGAAGATAATATGAACTGTCAAGTGTTTGAAAAGTGGTTAAAAGAACAACTGATTCCAAATTTAAATGCTCCATCTTTAATCATTCTGGACAATGCATCTTATCATTCAAGAATCTTAAATAAACAACCTACTTCATCCTGGAAGAAAAGTGATATTTATGACTGGCTAATAAAACAAAAACAAAATCCTGTATGCCGTAGATGAAATATTACGGGAAAATGGACATGAGGTTTTACGACTGCCGACATACCATTGCCATTTTAACGCAATGGGATTAATATGGGCTAGGGCAAAATCAGATTACGAAAAACACATGAACGATGGTCTTACATCAGATGAAGTGCAAATTGTTTGGCAAGATTCATTAAATTATATTACGCCGGAGTACTGGAAGAAATCTGTGGAACATACGCAGAAATTAATATGGGATTGGTGGAATCGAGAAAGAGTTCTAGATGTCGAAATAGCACCGATGATCATTGCGCCATTTGAGGACGACTCAGAAGATGAGGACTTTTTAAGTGACGATGATATATTTTAGTCTATAATATTAAAAAGTTTCTGAAGGATTATATTAGTCTTTGACATGTGTAAATCATAAATTGCATTATGAATATCCATTTTTGCATTGTAACTTAAGTCTTTTTTTAGATTTTTTCGTGTATATTTCTTAATCTTCTTCGGAAGTAAATTATGTTTTTTTTTCATGCGCAAGTTTCTATACATTCCTTATACCGATTCAAAAACCGTTTTTTTGCTTACTTTTTTAGTACATTTGTAATTTTGTAGGCAATAAATAAATAATTATAGAATACTTGTTCCAGTTTTAAAGCGTGTTTAAAATAAGTAAATTTTTTTACTAATTATAAGACAAAATTTGATATATAAAAATCGGTAAAATCGCTTTACCAGAAACTCGGGGCTCACGAAAAATACAGGCTATATATATATATATATATATATATATATATATATATATATATATATATATATATATATATATATATAGATATATATATATACATATATACATATATATATATATATATATATATATATATATATATATATATATATATATATATAGCCTGTATTTTTCGCGTGCATGGCCCTTAATTTTAGACTGAAATTTGAAGAAATCGGATTAGTTTTTTGGCTATGCCGCGAATAGACAGACTGACGGACAGACATACCTACAGACAGACGGAATTGAGAAAACATGTTTTTCGGCAACTAGGGACCCTTAAAAGTAAAGATCTGAAAAATCTCACGAGGGAAGTAATAACTAATTAATTTGTGTTTTTAACAAAAGTGTATAATATTTTAGCAAAATAATTTTTTTTATCACAATACAAAAAAAAACAAGTTTTTCTTTGCACAGGGGTCGCCCGCGTTTAAATAAATGACACTGTATAATTGGTTAGATTTTTAGGTCAAGGGGGGCTCATAATTTTTGGTGATTGATAAAAAAATCTCAATTTCCTATATCCCTATTAAGGCGCTTGCCATTTTGTGTATTTTTGTTTTTAGCAACCAAAAAATTTTGTCCAAATACATATTTAGCGAATTTTCTCATTTAGTCCCTCGGCATTTAATATATAAAATAATATTAAGTGGCTATCTTAATAATATTGCGTAATATAATAAAAAAAACTATTTTCTTTCTCACTGTATATTTGTAAACAGCTCATCGAGATTTAATAGCTCGATAAAAGAATCACACAACATTTTGGTATTAACCGTGTTTTCTGATTTGATTCATAATGTTGGTGACCTTTGGACCCGCACGATAAGACCGCATTCGACTATACCTCATTTACTGACTTACTAATTAACTATTATCTTATGTTAAGTATTATCTCATCAACATAATATTGAATTAAGTTTTGGTTTATAAAACTACCGTGAGAAGATTATTATACAGAATGAACCTTTTTAGTTTTATTTTCAATATAACCTAGTTTGAAGCGTTTATTACATTGACATATTTATTCGATTGCATCTAGAGTATAAAATGGTAACCGAAGATGAGAAAATGAATAAGTAAAGAAATCTCAAAGGGGTTCACACAATTATGCAAGTACATGACTTTAAAATGGGATTAATATGGGCTAGGGCAAAAAATGTATATCATGTTTCTAGCGTAGAGCGTTGAATTAGTAAAGGAACACATCAAATAATTTATTAGACTAATTTAGGCAACTCTAACAATACCCTTAAATCTTTATACACAACACTAAAAAGTCAGACACCAAAAATCAATCAAACGTAGTTTAGAGCATTCCCTGCCTAAACTGCCCCAAAAAATATATAGGCACGACCACACAATACCTATCAAATGGACTAAATGGGCATAAATATACAAAAAATGCTTCATAAACATGAAAGAGACATAAAACATGAATTTGATTTTTCGGGTACAACGGTCTTATCAAAAGAACAACATTACCATAAACTGACATTCAAAGAAATGGTCGAGATAAAAAAAGAAAAAAATACAGTAAACGATCGGAAAGACATTGACAATCTCAGCCAAATATATCACAATCTAATTTAATTCAATTGTTATAAACTATTTTCCATCAATCATAAATACATACTGTATACTGTCAGACTCACACAAATATTTTTAAAACAACCCGTATCCACAAATAGTTCTACATTGTAAATATAATCAAAAAAACTAAAGGATATATATAACAAAAAAAAAAAAAAAAACAATAGAATTCTTTAACCAGTGTATCACTTACCTCCACACCGCCAAGCAAGGTAAAAGAACATCTTTCTCAAGGTATGTACTGTACTATTTTAAATAAATGTTTTAATAATTTTAGTGCGTGCCGTTATACCTAATTGTTTTTATTTATTAACTTACATATATACACTTTTTGTATTTAATTTTTAGATGTGCAGAATTAAATATTTTGAAAAAGCCTGAAATGGACAGGCGAAACGTCAATTAAAGTTTCTTTGTTCAATCCACAAACCTAATCCCAAGAAAGTACTTGATATTTATATATATATATATATATATATATATATATATATATATATATTTATATATATATATATATATATATATATATATATATATATATATATATATATATATATATATATATATATATATATATATATATATATATATATATATATATATATATATTCAAAACTATATAAATTGATCATGCTACCTAAAATTTAAAAAAATATTTAAGAACATTACCGCAACTTTTTAACAATCACTTTACAATGTATATAAAACAACCTCGATCGATTTTAGGGAGGTTTCATATGGATATTATTGTGTAAATGAATGCAGTAAGACGTTTTTTTTTTAACATTTTAGGAAAAGTTTTCGATTCTGCACGTCTAATAATAAATAAATCTATTTTGACAAATGTATTCGAGATGGTGGAAAATTTTAAAAACAAATTCCGAAATTATTAAAAGTAAGGTTAGGTAACTAGATGCTGAAAAACTTTATAAGAAAAAATGCTAAGGGCTTGATTTTACAATTTAAAATTTTCAAGTAGTTATTTTAAAAAAATGGAAAATATACGTATTTTTAAATATTCCTAGCCGTCGAAAAAATTGTGAATATATTTCTGAAAGAAAGTTTCTCAAAGCATAAATTATTTTTATGCCTATTTAGTAAGACACGTTTTTTTATTTTTGTTCCATTACTAAGTGCAGCAATTGTTTATTACTAATAAATCTTGTTTAATTCTCAAACAACTTTTATAAAAATTATTTTAATGTTATTAAATGTTGCCATTAAATATGTTTACCAGTTTTTTTTATTTTAAGGCCTGCTAAATTTACGGCTTAGGATATTAAATTTGTTGATGTATTGGCATGTGTTTAGAAATTCTATTTTGCAAAATCTAACAAAATGTTATAAAATTGTATAAAAACTAAAAGCCTTTAATGGTTTGATATAAAAATTGTGAATTATCAAGAGTTGTGAAGTCAGAGTGGTCACTGCTCACTTGGTAACTAAACATTTTTTTTCTTATAAATTAGGTGTAGTCGTAATAGTAGTAGCAGTAAAAGAAAATGAAAGTTCGATAAATAGTAGACAAAAAAAACATTTTTTTCTTACAAAACTTTTATATAACTCACTGCTCCCACTTTTAGCAATTTCAAAACTTGTTTTCAAAATTTTCAACCCTCTTGAATGGCAGATAACATATTAAAATCGTTATATTAATTATTAGAAATTTAGAAGCGAAATGTAAATAATAATAAAAATTCCCATATGTAGCGAACATTAGGGGAACAGACATTTAAGATGCATAATTTCTCTACTAATGACACACAATTTCTTAAACAAAATTAAAAAGGTTCTCGTACAAAATCTAAAAAAAAGGCTACCTAGCTTTTTAAACGCCTAAATCGAACAGACCATAAACTATGATTAAAAACTTTCCCGCCTTTTTGCTTCCAAAGTAAGTAAGGAAACTTTAGAATCATTCTATTAAACCATTTTTCATTTTAGAATCAGAATTTTCGTATCGTAAAAGAGTTATGTATATTAATAATGCTTTAATGGTGGAAATATATATCATTATTAAAAGGGCAGACGTCCTGTCATCTGCCTTCCAATATTTTAATATATAAGAATTATATAATATGTTTAAATAATAATTGTATAACTAAATGTATATAACGTGTTAATGAAGCAGTAGTTATTAGCAAATAAAAATAAAAATAATTACAAAAAATAAAAATTTAAATTAAAGAACACATACATTTTGACCCCGTCAAGTTTTTGTTATTGTTCTCACATCAAAAGATAACGATCCTTGGTAGTGAGTTATTTTATGTTTATATGGAAAATAAAAAACTAAATATGACCTTGCTGTTATGAGTGTTCGTTGTATATTTAAAAGTGAAGTGACCTACTTACTCTTTCTACCATACCACTTTATGTAGGTAGCTGTTCGTTACTAAGTAGATTGATGTCCATAATAAATTTAATTTATTTAAAAGAAATAAAAATATGAAGACATGTAAGTCCAAACTAAATAATCCAACCACAGGCAACAGAAAATAGGTAATTTGACCTATCCCGAAACTTTCCTCGTTAAAAATGTTTCATTTTGTAAGGAACATGATATTTTTCAAATATTTATCAAGCCGCTATTTTGCTCCACTATAGAGAGGTAGGCAGTAATTATTACAAAATATAAGCGTTATGTAGTTTAACTACATCTTGTTTACATTTAATAAGTTTTCTTTTTATATTGGAAGTGTTCCAGTTCGAGGAATCTAAGCAAGAAGGTTCAAATAAATCAACTTCTTATTTATATAAAACTGGATCGGAAAACACTTCAGCAGCTCTAGGATAGTTCTTCATATGGATAAATATTAATTTTTTATAAAAATTATTACAAATATGGTCCCCAAACCTGTTCACATTTTTTTAAAATTTTACGTTGACGGGATATATCAGTGGAGAAAAGTAATATAGTTTTTGATCGATTTAGAAAATATGATCACAATCTACCACAACATAACACTGAATTTTTTAAATCATGTTTCATGTACTTGTATGCTAATATTTACAACCAAATTCCTGTCGATTTTAAGAGCCTTACACTATTTGCATTTAAAAGGAAAATTACCAGTTTTGTGTTAGATAGGCATCTCACTCTTTAGTTGCTTTTTATTCTTTTATTGACTTACTACTGTTCTTTTATTAATGCCAATTGTTATCAAAATGTTATTGTAACTTTTAAATTTATATGTAATTCCTTTTATTAGTTTAATTTATGGTGGTTATTAAAATACGCATTTGCGGAACCAGTATATGTAATGATCAGCAATGTACATTTCAGTTTTATACAATAAAGATTATTTATTTATTTCTGTACATGAAATTCTGGCCTTCATTTTATGCATTTACATAGTTCTATATATAACTTTTTTTTTGTAGATAAGGGCAAAAAAAATTTTCTTTATCTTTTTTACGTACCAGAGGGTCTAGCATTGCAAACCTTGGCTAGTTTAAAAAAATCTCAAAGAACAAAGTTTTTTAAAATGACCTATCTCTAATTTTTCGGTAATCAGATCTGAAAAATGGCTCAGCTTCCTAGACGATACAACTACTGAAAGAATATCAAGATAAATATAGGAGGGTTGTCTTTTTAACAACTGTATATTAGATTAAATATTATAAAAGCTAACCCTGGTAAAATGTTACAATTTTCAAGTTAACATATTAAATGACTAATCCAAGATTAGTTATAGAAACGTAAGATAAGAGAGCTTTGTAGAATCCGAATTTGAAGAGGGGCTCCAGAGTTAAGGCCAATAGCAAGTACCAAAACTCTAGCTGAATATTCATTTATCGTGGATATTTTGTGATTGCTGTTAAAAGTTGGTTTGAAATTTCTTCACTACACTCTTTTAGAATATCCTTTTATAGATACCCTTAGAATCCAGTTAAAAACGGTTACATTGTGTAAGGGTTTTTTTAAAGTAGTATCTAATTCTGTAGTAAAATTAAATAGTTATTTAAATATTCCTGGATACTTCGAGGCTTTTTTTTCATCGTTGCCTCTCATAGCTAAATTAAAAATACTATACGGTATTACAAAACTATTAATTATTTTCAAAATACAGCGATTTGTTTGATTTTGTTGATATGTTCAACAAAACTTTTGTTATATACAACATTCGATTATAATAACACATTTACCACCATTACTGTGGCCACGAGATGACTCGTGTTTTCTCATATTTTTAGGAACGTGATTTAAATAATTTACTCATTTCGTTGCCAGTTAGGGTGAAATCTAGAATCTGCTTTATAAAGTAACGACTCGAGAAACAGTACCATAAACTTGTAACTTTACCCCTACATATCCAGTTATTTTTGATATGCCTCTTTTGAAAAACCGCCTGTTTTAAGTCTCTCGTTCACTAGCTGGGGTTAAATTTATTTGGAACCAAGGCCTGCCCAGTTCTTCAATTTTTATTTTATTTGAAAAATTATAGAAATTTCTTTACACAAGTTAACGTTATTCATTTTCTCACGTAACCTATTACACTTAATCTTGATCTAGAAAAAATAGCACATTATTTAAAATACCATAACATATATACATAGTTTACAAATGAACATCCGAAACCCGAAACCGAATTTCTACCTAAGCACCATGCGCCATTTAAGTACTCAAAAAATATAATTCGCCATTTAAAATATTGCGGTCGATAACAAAGTGCGCCAAGGCCATTCCGTGTTATTCGGATGCTATTTGTTGTACCGATATCACAAAGTATGTATATTAGTCGTTTGGTTACCTCTGCGTTGGAGGGCACGAAACATACGTTTTAACAATATCACAACCAAACGAGAACCGATTCTATTATAGTGCTAATATTTTCTATTGAAATTTTAACAAAATCATATTTAACATTATTAGTTCATAACATCGGAAATGATGTGTCTCACGTTGACATTTTTCCCAGGCTGCCTCGAAGAGCAGCTATTAGGCTAGTAATTGATTAATCACACAATTTACCTAATAAATGTCACGTTAAAAAAAGTTGCATAGTTTTAAATGAAACACCCTGTAATTTTACTAAGTTTTTTAACCTTTATTTTGGAAAATACGCGAGAAATTTTATAAAAAACATGCTATAAATATACAGTGTGTCCCAGATTCGCCTCTCTATATAGGGATCTCGGCTCCTATTATACCTACAGCAAAGGTTAAATGGGGAAACTTATTGCATTCGATATCTGGCTTCAGATTTACGATCGATTAATAAGTTTGGGAAATATCGGCGAGAAACCGAAAATGGCGGATTTCGTTTTTCGCCAGTATATCCAGACGGCAAATTTGACAGCTGTCAAAATGAGACATTATTGGGAAACATTTTTAAGACAAATAAGATGGCGTATACGACACGTCTTCATGGTTTTTTGTTAACCCGCAACCCGCCTCAACTTTCATTTTTCTTAGAACCGCCATATTGGATTTTTCGATTTTTGGAAAGAGCCCCAGTCCCAGTCTAGTGATATCTCACAAGTGCATTAAAGATTTTAATGTCATCAAAATATCACACTTCGTAAATTAGGTTTCAATGTTTTTAAAGGAGGCCATGATTTATTTGTCCCAAGATTACATTAATATGTAAGTAATGTATTGAACGCATTGAATTTTCAATACGACATGAACGTAAATAACGACTTAAAAAATCTAAATGAGCTTTAACTACTTTGTAAGTGGGTAACATTAATTTACAAAACTGCAAAATGACGTTCATTTGCATCGGGACATTTTTGACAATTGGTGACTGTCTTTCCTACAACCCTGGTAAGTGTATTTCGGTTAATATTTCTAAATGTGTCCAGAACTGTTTGTCTCAGGATTTCTATGGTCACGGGGGGATCAAATTCATAGATTTCATTATTCGTGTGACCCTAAAGATAGAAATCCAAGGGCGACAGGTCAGAGGATCTAGGAGGCGAAGATATTGGACCATTTAAAGAAATTATTCTTTCGTCAAACTGCTCTCTTAAGAAGTTCCTGACTTGAATGGTATTGTGAGCCGGACATCCATCTTGTTGAAACCAAGTTCTTCTTAACTCATCTTCCATTAGAATAGCTCGTAAGGCTGGTACGAACTGGTTTCGCAAAAGCTCTAGGTACCTCTGCCCGTTTAGGTTGTAGTCAAACAAAAATGGTCCAATAAGTCGATTTCCTGAAATGATTATTAATTTATAAATAGGTGCCCAACAGTCAAGGGCGGCAGGGTCGGCCGGGTGGTACTAGAAACTATAAATTATAAAGGGAAAATTATCTTTATTAAAAAGTAGATATTTTCTTTCCAAAAATAATTATCGAAACATCCCGTAATGAATGAGCTTGTATACAGTTGAAACCTATTCAGCTTTATTATGAAAAAGAAAAACATATTTGGTTAGCAGGAAGTAATAGCCGTAATAAATTATTTTGTTGCTATTGCATATTAATTTCGGAAATACTAAATCAATTTATTTCAGTGATATAATAATCTTAAAGAAGTACACCGTGCCTTAATAAAACAAAAAATATCAAAAGAATAAACCCCTTGCGCTTTAAAACCTAAATTATTCGGAAATACAACTGAACGCCTTTCTATAAATCATAATGAAAATCGAAAAATAATTCGACATTTGCCTAATATGGTATTTTTTTATAACGCAAGAACTAATCTTTCCGGGTAATAATAAATCATTAAATTCAGACAATCAAAATAATTTTAGAGAATTAGCTAAATCTGCAGAAAATTTAGATAAAGTGTTAATAAATTTATAGAACCCAATTCTATTTTTATAGGTTCTTCGAAACTACAATACAAAATGATTAAATAAAAATGTAATACAATATCAAAAAAGTAAGTTGACTGACTAGAGAGTAGAGAGACGTTTTACTTTTTTTTATTAGATTATACTTTTTTAGTATCATTAAAGAACTAAACGAAAAAAAAAATTATTATTTGACCATCATTTG
This sequence comes from Kuschelorhynchus macadamiae, assembly GCA_030620095.1. Lineage (NCBI taxonomy): Eukaryota > Metazoa > Arthropoda > Insecta > Coleoptera > Curculionidae > Kuschelorhynchus > Kuschelorhynchus macadamiae. Next base: position 319,665 of record JAUTXW010002861.1, on the reverse strand, counting down.
ATGCCTACTTAAAAAATCACTTTCAGACAAGCGTAAGGAATTATTTAAAGAATATAGAAGTCGTTCAACTATGGAAAGACAAAAATGGCATACCTTTTGTAGTAGCCTAAATGCCCAAACTCCAGCTTCTAAAATCTGGAGAAAAGTTAACTCAATTAAAGGTGGATTAAATCCTATTCTTACTAATCCTTTGACAAGCGAGACGGCTGAATTGTTCTTAAAAAAAATTGCACCAGATATGGTCAATCTAGAAATCCCCAAAACCTTGACAGACACAAATCATTTCTTACTGCAACCTATATCAATAATAGAGCTTAATAATAATATAAAGAAACAAAAAGACACTTCCCCTGGTTTGGATGGTATTACCTATAGTATGCTCGAAAATTTACCAAATTCCACTAAAATTCTTCTTGGTTTGGCATTCAACAATATTATAATGAGAGGTGATGACATTCCTTGCATTAAAAAATAAATAATTGTACCTATTAATAAACCCGGAAAACCTAATGAATTTCGTCCAATTGCACTTTCATCCTGTGTTTTAAAAACACTTGAGAGAATCCTGAAACGTCGCTTGGAATGGTGGTGTAAATCGCAAAAGCTCCTACCCCCTTGCCAATTTGGTTTTAGGCGAGATCGGAGTGTAACTGATTGTCTAGCTCACCTTGTTACCGACATACAAAACACATTTTCTGATAATGATTACTTAGCAGCTCTATTTTTGGATGTATCAAGTGCATACGAAAATGTGAATCTGAATATTCTTACGGAAAAATTAAAGTTTCAATATACCTGAGGGTTTTGTATTAAATTTAGTTAGGCTGTTTGTTGATCATAATATTTCTGTCAGACTTGGCAGCGGGCTTACTGACTTTAGGTCAATCTCATCTGGTTTACCACAGGGGTCTGTACTGAGTCCCCTACTGTTTAATTTATACACAGCTGATTTACATTCTTGGGGTATGAATGCTACTATATTGCAGTTTGCCTGATGACCTATGCATTTTTTCAAAACAAAAAAATATGTTAGGATGTAGATCTATTTTAAATAATATCATGTACCTGTACATACTTCTCTGAAAATGGTTTTAGTATATCCAATAATAAATCCGCCATATTAATTTTTTCACGCCACCTGCTTGTTAAAGAGGATTTCATTACACTTAATAATACTTGTATCCGATGGGTTAGCTCCATTAGATATGTGGGCGTATTTTATCTTGGAACGACCATATTAATCACGTTATAGATAAAGCCGAAAAAAGTCTGAACATTCTCAGAGAAGTGGTGTCAAGGTCTTGGGGTGCAGATCCAAAACTCTGTTAGACAACAGAGCAATATTTTATGGAGCAGCTTGTAATTCACGCCTTAAAAAAGTTGATATAGTTCAACATAAAGCTTTGAGGTTAATCGTTGGGGCATTTCAATCCACCCCAATACAGGCGCTTTGGCAGAATGTGGTGAAATTCTTAAGGAGAAAAGTATTAGCGGAGAAATTTTTATTAAAAAATACAACAATAACAATCTATTAAATAAAGTAAATAAACTAGCTATAGACAACCTAACACTACCATTTTGGTCCAATACAAATAGCCCTTCGCTTGCTGAAGCTTTCACTACAACAGCAAAATATAATGATGTTATTCTGAAATGGGATAATTATTTTTTATTTGTAAACCCATTTAACTTTATTTATTTAAATATAGAAGTAATCCTTCCCAAATTCACGGAGTTACAAATACTAAACGAAAGTATTTTAAGTGAAGTTTTGGATCAGTTTTAGTCCTATTACTAAATATATGCTGACGGATCAAAAAATAACAATGGAGTAGGCTGTGCCTTTGTAACCTCACAAACTAAAATAACTAAAATGTACAAATGCCATAAACTTTCATCAATTTTCTCGACCGAAGCGCAAGCCATACTAAAGGCTCTAGAATATGTGAGTTTAGATAGTACAATATCTAAAGCGGTCATAATATCTGATTCTCAGTCTGTATTGTTATCTCTAAAAAACAACCTTAACTGCAAACATCCAATTATTCCAAGTATTTTAAATATGATCTCTAGACCGTCCTCTAGTGAAACTGATATTAAATTCGTTTGGGCAAAAGGTCACTCAGGTCTATCTGGAAATGAACTGGCGGATAAAGCCGCCAAGGAAGCAATATCAGTGTCAGAAGGGATCCCACATTCAGATTTGTATAGAATTATGAAAGAAAATACACGGGAGATTTGGAAACAGTTATATACAAATAATGCACTTAGCTCCACTAACCAGTATTCATTAATACACCATAATCTAAACGAGAAACCTCTTATCCATAGAGTGCAACTCTCTCGTAAAATGTTTGTGTCTTATTTCAGGTATCTGGTGGGGCCTGGAAGATTCAACAAACACCTGGAAAAATTAAAACTATCTCACACTTCATTATGTTCTTGTGACAATGAATCATTAGATAACCTAAACCACAGACTTTTTAGCTGCTCCCATAATACGGAAGCCGTATCATATCTTTGTTCTGAACTTTCGAAACTGCATTTCCTTCCATTAAATCATATTTCCTTCATGAGTAAAGTGTGTACTGATACTAGTATAGAGACAATTTTTATGAATTATTTACTGTAAAATGGTTATTTAGTTTTTGGGATCTATTTGCTTAGTTATCGACCTCCTTTGTTTCCTTTCCTCAAATGTCTGTCAACCTACCTATCCGGGTCCCCCCTGTGACACGTATAGTTATAAAATGTCCTGCATTGGCCCCAGGATGAGAACTGTGTGTCCATGTCTATATTTCCTTTGCCATATTTAATTTATTTTTGGGTTTGTAGGGATTTGAGATATTCAACTATTTATATTTTTATCCTTGTAGGGGATTAGGGATCTAATTCTGGGGACCTTAATGTTGATACTATTTCTATCTTATTATTTATATAGTTAATACAAATAATAATTAACCTAAGAACTTTCCTAAATGTATAGCTCTTTTTAGATTTAGAAAAATTTATTTGCCTCTCGTCGCTAAATGAGCTAAGCTCAAGGCCAAAAAAAAAGATTGGTTAGATTAACTTACCAATGATCCCACGCCAAACGTTTCTTCCAAAATCTGATCTGTAGACGTCTCTTTGCCACTTCTATCGTAAATTTGAAGCCAGATATCGAATGCAATAAGTTTCCTCTAAAACTTTCCCCATTTAACCTTTGCTGTAGGTATAATAGGAGCCGAGATCCCTGTATAGAGAAGCAAATCTAGGACACACTGTATATGTTAGAAAGCCATGGAAAACGCTCTACAATATTGTGGGCTAAATGAAAATACGCAACCTTTTATGACAAGGTTTTTCTCAAATATCTTGGGTTTCCTAAAAGAAGATATTAAAACTAGTATATTTATTCGTATATTATTCAAAATTCGGTGGATTAAGTTAACAAGAGAAAGAACCTTTTTATTCTTAAGTTTTCGATCGATTTGTTAAATGTTTAGAAATAAATGTGATTGACATTGAGCAATTTCATGTCATGTACGGGGTGATAGAAAATTGTAAAATTTGAATTTCGAAAATAGTTTTTTTTTAAATTGGACATACATTTGAAGTTTATACTCACACAAAAAAATAATGCTAATATGATTTACTTGAAAACTTTACAGGTGCAAAGAAATTAAGCACATTCTTTTATTGCTAAAATGTATTTTAACATAATAACACTTCCGGGCACAGGTAAACTAGAGAAATTTAAAAATGAGGAATATAGTAATACATTTTCTTCGATTTTTAATTTTATATAATTACTTGGAATAAAAAATGCCTTTTTAATTAAAAAGAAACAAAAATAACATTTTTGTACATTGTTAATTACGTTAGTTACACTGTAAATCAAACTTGACGTTATACTTGCAAAACTCTTTTTGCAACTCCTTTTTGTAGAAATCACATTTGGCTTACTTTTTCCTCACCTGTAGTTTTAATCAACATTGTCTTCTTTTTATTGCTATGACTTTCAAACGTTCTATTAAATAATGTCAAATAGAAACAAAGTTCGTAAGTTTAATTTTATAATTTTCTATCACCATGTAGAGCAGATATGAAATTACTCAATATCAAACAAATTTATTTTCCAAATAAAACAATTTTTGGGGAATACATTTTTGCCGAAAAATTAGGAATAAAAAAATTTTCCTCTTCTTAACTCAATCCGTGGATATATTGCATAAAAGACTTACAGAGGTTCCACTTAAAAAATTCAACAACTAATCCCTAAGATATTTGTATTCAACATTTTTTACTTTTGGAAATATTTGATATAAACCCTGTATATGAAATTATACACCTTCTTGCTAATACCTTAAAACGAAGTCTCTATTGTAGTATTTTTTGTTTTCAGTTAAACGCTTATTGCAAATTGTTACAATAACCAAGTTTTTCCTAAGAGATATAACGCAAAAAAGTACACTTATACCAACAAATCACGAAGCAAAATAGTAATAAGCAAACTAAAATGTATGTGCAGGATATCTGATTATATTTAAAACGGCATTTCCAAGATAAATTTTAAAAAAAACTTATAAAAAATATTAACACATATATCCTAAACTGTCAAGATTAGTAAAAAATTAACAAACTACAATTGGAAACTTAATTAATTCGCAACATCTTACTTTTTTTAACAGAACCCTCTATATACTATTGACTCATTAAATGGGTATCTTCTTACCGGTTTTAAATATACCAAATTTAATACTCCGATTTTTAAAGACATGAGAAAATTGACAAAAACCTGCCATAGGAGGTAATGTGTCAGAAAGAGAAAAACAGGGTCAAGGAAAATTATTACCGAACTTCTTATCGCAGGGTTTTTGTCAATTTTCTCTGTGGTTTTTCGTTATAAATGTACCAAATCTGGTATTTTTGTAATTACTAGGAAAATGCCTTTTTAATGAATAATATTATACAAGGTGTCTCATTTAAAATAACGAAGTCGAAGCTCATTTTTTTTACTTTCCAGTTACCGTTTGTAGTCCAAGGAAAACCATAACCTCCTTTTAAATATAACTAAAAACATTATACATATTTTACAAAATGCTTTTATTATTTGTATATTTTCTGCTATTCTTTGCTTGACTGCTGAAGCTAAAGCTGCACCAACATAGAATAAATCAACAAATGTTTCTTATTTAGTATTTTTTAAAATATTTCTTCTTGACGGAGTAATAATAAATAAACAAAGTCAAAACAATCTTCAAAAAATATCTGGTATAGACATACTTGTTTAAAAATCACAATAATAAAATCTAAAAATTGAGAAGTAGACTAAGGCCATTAATAAAAACAATATTTTCTTCAATTAAAATTACTTTATTAGTAGTACACGTTTTTAATAGTGGAACCGCGTCCACAGGCACTTTTGCTGATATCTGTAATGGCGGAATAGTGGGGCGTTTTTGCTACATCATTCTACGGGCCTCACTGGGCTTATTGCATTGCCTTCTTCTGAATATTCCTAAAAAGCTAACAACCCACCATTAACTAGCGATTACGAGCCAATGTTTTTCCAGAATAGACTTGCTAATTAATAGTGAGCCAGTAATGTATTACCGTTTTATATTTGTGCTTTTAGCTTCTACAAAGACGAGTGTTATACACTGATGTGACAAACTGTATTCTTCGTGAGACGTCCTATATTTTTTACTTTCTTATTTGTCAATTTTTTACATCCCTCGTAAAAACTAAATTTTGCATTCGTGAAAAAATTGCCTTCCTAGGTTATTACAGATCTTCCCATTTTAGGGTTCCTAGACATCAAAAACATGTTTTCTCAATTCTGTAGATCTGTCTGTCTGTTCGCGGGTAGCTAAAAAACTACTTATTCGATTGATTTTAGTCAAATACTAAAGGTCATATTGGGATAATCTGATAATATTTTGGTAGCCTGAAAAAACTAGTGATTAAGTTGATTTGAAATTGTTTTATGTTTATTATTAATATTAAACATCATTTAGAAGCTCAGAATCAATACTTAAATTTAAAATCATCAAAAAATATAAGAAACACATGTCATTTTCTAAAAACACCATGTATCAGAAGCAATCCTAAACTCAATGTTTACACTTCAACGTTTTAATAGACGTAAACGATATCTATAAGCTGAGGGGTTTTTTTACTAAAAGTCGAGACGAGACGAGAAACTCGTCTGGTCTCGGCACCTTAATTCTCGGCTCGTCTCGAGTGTCGAGTTTGATTGGAGCCGAGACAAGACGAGAGTACAAATTTGGTCTCCTCTCGGCATCGCTAATTCAGTGCAGAAAATGTATTGTGTCCAATCCAAAAGTCCAAGAGTGGTATATTAACAAATCGTAATTTCATCTCTACAAACGGCAACGGTAATAAGGAAAAAATCCAGTAAATCAGGACTTCCCTCGTTATCCTTTTATAAGGAATTGTTACTCAGACAAACATGTTTTTTGGCACCATTGTGTTCCACCGTACCAAAATGTGACTGGTTTCTACCTGTACCACACTTTATTTTTGGGCATAATTTAAAGTAAATTGGATATGTTTCTTATACAGACTTTCTTTAAAAAATTCATTAGACGGCAATATTATTCCGTGGTAATGAATGCGTACTAGTTTATCCGTATATCACATCTAATTTTTCTGCACAACTTGAGGTCAATAGAATAAGAAAGTTTTTTAAACGTTTTATTTGGTCGCCATTTTGATCCGTCATATTGAATTCGAACCTTAATTTTACCAACTTATCTCTTTATTACATTTAATTCTTAAGCAATCAATTTTTTAACTATATGATGCACGGATATTTTGTTTATATTTTCAACAGGGTCTACAAGCTTTATTTTAAAACATAGAAAAAAATGATAAATAAACAAATTTTATAACATTATCTAAACCGCCAGGATTTGCTAATAAAATAAACAAATGATCGTTGGAAAGTAAAAAAAATGAGCATAGACTTTCTGTATTTGCATTGACCTATCGTATCGTATCGACTATATCGTTTCATCATTGTTTTGTTTTTCTTTTCTTTTAAGGCAAATTTGGCTTGGTCTATTAAATTGTAACAATTTTTCTGCGGCAATAAAGCATACTTTTGTTTGTTTGTTGTTTGTTGTTTGATATTTCTGATAGAATTGGGTGTCCTGCTGATTTTAAATCTACTAGGATAGTTTTATCTTTGAAAATAAGCGAAGCAATTGACAGAAACACTGCCATTCCTATTGACTTCAAATTTGTCTTTTATATTTTAAAATGTTTAATATGCTTCTAAATAACTTTTCATGGTCATTAATTACTTTCTAGCTGCCATTTTTTATTTTCTTTACAAGTTCCGGGGTCTCAGATAATGCTCATTATATAATTTTTAGCTAATTAATGTATCTATATATAGGGTGATTTTAAAAGATCATGAAAGACAATAATACATATTTGAACTGCGTGAATAATATTGTTTGTTTATTATTTCTTACTTGAGACAGAAAGTGGTAGAGTATATACAAAAGGAATATTGATCTTAATCTAGGAATAACGTTTAAAAATTACTTTAACTATATTGTCTTAAAAGGGATTTATTTTGTAATTAAAATTTAGGAGAAACAAAATCGAGAACAAATTTTAGAAGTTTAGGTACTTACCGATTTAAAATATTAAAAAATTACTCAAAATTTGGCCAATATTTGTGTATTACTTTTTCTTACGACGGTTAATTGTTAAAAGGATAGGAATTATTATGATTTACGGTTGTAGTAATAATACACTAAAAGATTTCTGAAAATTTTAAATTTTTTATAACGATCTATAAAGAACAAAAAAGATTAATTAGTTAAGGTTAATATAAAAGTGACAGAAAATAAAATTTTTAAATTTTTGGTATTTTTTTATCTAGGGAGTGATTCGTTTTTCCGAGCCGGGCATTAGCTATATATATATATATATATATATATATATATATATATATATATATATATATATATATATATATATATATATATATATATATATATATATATATATATATATATATATATATATATATATATATATATATATATATATATATATATATATATATATATATATATATATATATATATATATATATATAATCTACTAACAAATTCCAATATTTACTTGGATAATTTGTTATCAAAAGGCATTTGCTTTTTAGTTATAGATAGTTGAAAAGGCCACTTTTGGTGCCATTAGACGCAGTAGAAACTAAACGGCGTCTCTTAGAGTAAAATAGTTTTGCGCTGTCCTATCTTAGCTTTAAAGAACACTTGACTTCAACTTACACTTTAACAGGAAATTCCGAGTTTGACACTCCCGGCTAAACCGAAAATTGATGTTAGGTAACACATTCCTTATAAATAAGGTAAGAAAGTGTAAACTTTTTTCTAGAGCCATTTAACTTCTGCAGGTTCTCAAAGTAGCCACTTTTGAACTAAAAAAAAAAAGAATTTTACCATACTATAAAATATATAAAATAGATTGTAAATTGCTAGTAGAATTTAAAAATTGAATAATATACGTATATGGGGTTCCATTTTAAACAGGAAAGTTAATGCCTGCCTCTGAAAAAAAAATTCAGCCAGTAGGTATAAACTTATCTCTATAGTTCCTCAGATAAAGTAGTGTTTAACGTTGTCATAAAAATGACTTTTATTTTATAAAAGCTGAAAATTTATGTAGTGATAAATTATTTATTGTAAATTATCAAAGAAATTGTCAAAGAGCTCAATATCCAGGGACTACCATTAGGTGCGATAAATATATCAATTTGTGCACACGCGCGGTTCACTTTTGCACAATCTCTATTGTATTTATCTGTAAAATCTCATATTTATTTGACTTTTCCCCAGGCATATTATGTACTCTAAGTCGAGATAAGATTTTATCGAGACGAGACGAGGCAACACCCCGATCTGGTCTCGTCTCGGGCAAAATTTCGTCTTGCTTTTAGTCGAATAACTGTTTTCACACTTGGATATTTAATATAAGTTTCTCGAAATTTTCTACTAGAATATCTATATCTTATAGTATATATAAAAAATCCATATTTTGTGAAAATATTCTCCCTTGAGTATTTTTATCTCAACCTACGGTATTGGGGAATACCATAAATTCGCATTTATATTAAAATTTAGGTTTGGGAAAGATGTAAGGCGTAATAGTGTGAATTTATTACTCAATATCCGCGCTAGCTTTGTGGTTTAAGCGTTCTCAAAGCAATTTCGATTGAAATATTATGGCGCAAATTTTTGACAAAGCAAAAAGAATAAATACATTAAGTATACTAACCGTATCCTTAAGCTGGTGGCAAAATAGACAGGGACAATGGAGAAGAGCCACCCGTTATCGGAGAAACTGGCACCATTTGTGGATTAGGAGTTAATGTAACAAGGATATCTTCACCTAAAAACATATAGATGGTGGACAATTTCCAACCAAATCAACAAAATATGGAAAAAAGTTTAATCTATGCTAAAGATTAGACCGATATTTTATAAAATGATTTTTCCACATACATGTGGCAGAGTGTTATTAAAGTGAACGATATTATCTAAATGACAGATTTAAATAATAAAATAAAATAAATCGATATAGTAGGGCGTAAACGGATAAGGGTAAGTGTTAGGAATAAGTAATTTAATAAACACTATCTACTCAAAAAATCAATTATAAATACCAAAATCCATTTGCACCTAGACAGGTCGTAATTTCAGATGTAGAAGAAGAAAATGGTGAAGAATCGGTAATTTTCCTTAATTCGAAACTTCCTTGGATGAATTTTTCCTTTTATTAGGAAAAGTGAATTGTGACCTAATTTAGTACATAATCATTTAGTAATACATATATAATCATAATACATATCTGAAAAAATGTCGTAATGTGATATATACTGTCTTTTTAAATATTTTTATTGTACGCCGTTTTGTTCCACCGGATTGTTAATATTTTACCAGTTTCTACATATACCATCTTGATTTTTTGGTATAATGTAAAATTAATTGAATAAGTAGTTTTTACATTGATTTTTTTAACCGTCATGTTTGCTTCGTACCAGTTTATCCCTATATCACATTAAATTTTTCTGCAAAATTTAAGATCAGTTAAATAACATTCTTTTTAAGTTGATTTTTTAAATATTTTATTTAGCCGCCATTTTGTTCCTCCATCTTAAATTCTTACCACAGTTTATCTCTATATCATTCTTAACGCTTGCACCAAGTTAGAAATTAATCTAATAAGTTTTGATAGACCGCCATTTTATTATGCTACCTTGGATTTCGTTTTTGTGCAAAATTTGAGGTAAATGCGCGAAATGTCAAACGAACAGACAGACCGAAGGAATTGAGAAAACATATTTGTGGCATCTAGAGACGCTAAAACGTGAAGATATGTAAAATCTAGGAGGGTGATTTTTTTTTACGATTACAAACATTTTATTTGGCTGCAATTTTGTTCCGCGATCTTGCATTCGTACCAAAATTTTATCAGTTGATCTTTATTCTCGCACAAATTTGGAAGGAATCTATTAAGTAGTTTTTTCAAGCTAAATTTGTTAATATTTTTTACCGGTTGATTTGGGCGTAATACTTGATTTTTGGGCAAAATTTGACGTAAATTGGATAAATATTTTTTTAGTAATAATTCTTTCAACATTTTACTAGTCCTCCATTTTGTTTTCCGTATTGGATTTTTACCAAACTATTACCAGGGTCTCCCAATGTGACTCTTAATTTTTGACCAACATTTGAAATCAAATGGGTAAATAGATTTTCAGCTATGCCGCGAAAAGTTCGACAGCCAGACCGGCCAACAGATCCACGAATCAAGAGAAGATGATTTCTGGCATCCAGAGTCCTCGAAATGTGAAGATCTGAAAAAATGTCGTAATGTGATTTGTTCACGATTACAATACTTCCCTCTTATGAGGGAGGTAAAAACAAAAATAAACAGTTTGTTATGCATTTTTTTTCGCAGTTAAAAGAACCATACAATTAATAACAAATAAGGGAATTAAGAAAACAATAGTAAACACTAATATGAATATTATATATATATATATATATATATATATATATATATATATATATATATATATATATATATATATATATATATATATATATATATATATATATATATATATATATATATATATATGGCAGTGACGTCCCGTACTCTAAAATTTAGGGTCGGCCGAGGCTCAAGGCCAATCATGGGCGGTTTTACGGTGAGGGGGTAATGAGGGAAAAATTCCGGGGATACGGGCACATCGAGACGGGCCGGTGTTGGGTGATATAAGCTACGACGGGCGTTATAGCATGGGGATGCATGCGAACGTACTACGTATCACGTAAATTAGTAGCTGAAGTCTAGCATGTGAGATGATGGAATCGGCTGGCCGAGCCATCGTCTATATAAAATATATTCGAATATCTGTGGACAATGGTCCACGGACTGCTTTTAATTTCGTTATTTGTTTGTTAGTCAAGCAACGATAACAGGGATATCTACCTATCTTGCTATGTGCCCAGAAAATAATAAACTACATTTTGGCTTTGTGCGTTCTTAGGATGTTTGCAAAATTATTTTTAAAAAATATTTACCTACTTTTGTAAAAAAACAAATTGCAAATGATATTCTAAAATATTCACTTCACATTTCGTCACCATATTTAAACACGTAACATAGAGTGAAAATTATTAATATAATATATTAACCATCATTAGTCATGATTAATGTAAAGAACTAACAAATTAACTTAAAAATAAGTGGTATGATTTTATAATAATTACCATTAATACCTGAAAAATGGTAGTATTCAATTGAGAAAAATTCGGGGGATACGGCCACATCGAGACGGGCCGGTGTTGTGTGCACAAAGCTACGACGAACGTAAAGTCTAGCATGTGAGACCATGGAATCGGCCGGCCAAGCCATCCTCTATAATAAATATATTAGAATATCTGTGGACGGTGGCCCACGGACTGCTGCTAATGGCGTTATTTGTATATTAGTCAAGCAACGATAATAGGGATACCTACCTATTTTGCTATGTGCTCAGAAAATAATAAATATATATATGTATATATATATATATATATATATATATATATATATATATATATATATATATATATATATATATATATATATATAATATTCATATTAGCGTTTACTTTTGTTTTCCTAATTCAATTATTTGTTATTAATTGTATGGTTTTTTTAACTGCGAAAAAAAATGCATACCAAAATGTTTATTTTTGTTTTAACTTCCCTCATGAGACGGAAGTATTGTAATCGTGAACAAATTACACTCAAGGACTCTAGATGCCGAAAATCATGTTCTCTTGATTCGTGGATCTGTTGGCAAGTCTGGCTGTCTGTTCGCGGCATAGCTGAAAATCTATTTACCCAAATGATTTCAAATTTTGGTCAAAAATTAAGAGTCACATCGGGATAACCTGGTAATATTTTAGTAAAAATCCAATATGGGAAAAAAAATGGTGGACCTGTAAAATGTTGAAAGAATTATTACTAAAAAAATATTTATCCAATTTACGTCAAATTTTGCACAAAAATCAAGTATTACACCTGAATCAACCGGTAAAAAATATTAACAAATTCAGTTTGAAAAAATTACTTAATAGATTCCTTCCAATTTTGTGCAAGGATGAAGATCAACTGATAAAATTTTGGTACAAATGCAAGATCGCGGAACAAAATTGCAGCCAAATAAAATGCTTGTAATCGTGAAAAAAATCACCCTCCTGGTTTTTACATATTTTCACGTTTTAGCGTCCCTAGATGCCACAAATATGTTTTCTCAATTACTTCGGTCTGTCTGTTCGTCTGACTTTTCGCGCATTTACCTCAAATTTTGCAGAAAAATCAGGTGTTACATAAGAATAAACTGGTAATATTTTGAAACGAATCCAAGGTAGCATAATAAAATGGCGATCTATCAAAACTTATTAAATTAATTTTAAATTTGGTGTAAGCGTTAAGAATGATATAGAGGTACACTGTTAAAATTGTGGTACGAGTTTAAGAAGGGGGAACAAAATGGCGGCTAAATAAAATGTTTAAAAAAACAACTTAAAAGAATGTTGTTTAACTGATCTTAAATTTTGCAGAAAAATTTAATGTGATATAGGGATAAACTGGTACGAAGCAAACATGACGATTTAAAAAAATCAGTGTAAAAACTACTTATTCAATTAATTTTAAATTATACCAAAAAATCGAGATGGGATATGTAAAAACTGGTAAAATATTAATAATCCAATACGGTGGAACAAAATGGCGTACAATAAAAATGTTTGAAAAGACAGTATATATGTATTACTAAATGATTAAATCGCACTTCACTATTCCTAATAAAAGGAAAAATTTATAATCAGGGAAGTTCCGAGTTAAGGAAATTTACTGATTTTTCACCATCTCATTCTTCTACATCTGAAATTACGACCCGTCTAGGTGCAAGTGGATTTTGGTATTTATAATTTATTTTTTAGGTACAGGGTGTTCCAGCGAGGACTGAACAGGGACCTATTTTCGACCTTCCTTGTATTTTGGAAAAATTCAAAATAGCCAATCGATGTATTTTTTCTTGTAGAATCCAAAAATGTCATCGAAAAAATATTTGAACCAGAAACAAAAGAGTTACGCTATGCATCAGGTGTTTTTTAAATGGAATGTACCGTTTTTTATACGATTTTTGGAAAGAGTGATTTTTTTTATGTCAGTTCTGATTAAAAGATTTGATTTTGCGATAGCTGTTTATATTTCATTTTAATGTTTTACAAACTAAAATTTTAGCTTCACCTGTTTAAAATATACGATAGGTTGGTATAGGTGATCAAGGTAAAATGACGTTTGAATGCTTTGTCAATAAAAATTGACATTATTTTAATTATTGTCGAAGTCTTCACCTAAAAAATATATATTTGACTCTGATCGAAATGAAATACTCTTTGGACGAGAGACTACAGATTGTTATGCTATTTTACAAGTGCCAAGAAAATGCAAGAGAAGCAAGAAGAAGATTTATTGCAAATTTTCATAGAAATATATCCATCAATACAATTCTAAGGACAAAAAACCTATTTGAGGAAAATAAAACTTTACATGATAGAAAAAGAAATATACAAAGAAGAAGAAATCGAGAACAGGCCATTATAAATTATTTTCAAGTTAATCCAAATCTATTTCGGATGCAGTTCGGGAAGTTCAGTACGGTGGCGGTGTAAGGCGCAGAAGAGTTACCCGAGGGACTGTTCACAGGACTCTGAAAATTCATAAATTTAGGCCTTTTCGTATCCTTCCACTTCAGCACCTAACACCGGCACAAAAAGAACTTCGCTTCCAATTTGTTTCTCAAATGGTAATTCGGCAAGAAAACGAAGACCCTGATTTATTCAAAAATATTGTGTGGCCGACGAAGCTACTTTCACAACATCGGGAGTATTCAACAGACATAATAGTCACCACTGGGCCGTTGAAAATCCAAAAAAGTTCCAGACTATTAAATTTCAAGGGAGGAATTCTATTCATGTTTGGTGTGGGATAAAAAACAATAAAATTTTGGGACCAATATTTTTTAACGGGACTTTAAATGGGCACAGATATTATGAGTTTTTAGAAAACGAAATTGAAAATTTTTTGGAAGACTTACCATTGGCAGAATATCAGAATTTAATTTGGCAACATGATGGGGCGCCTCCTCATGCCGTGCATGATGTGGTTCAATTTTTAAATCGGCGCCATAACGAATGGATAGGGCGAAATGGAACATATGCTTGGCCGCCCAATAGCCCCGACCTCTCAGTTTTGGATACATTTCTTTGGGGCCATTTGAAGAACGTCGTAGACAACGAAACGAAAATATTCAAGAGATCATGGGAAAAATTGTCGATGAAATAAACCGCCTTAACCAGGAAAATCATATTGTAACAGCAAGTTTAGAAAGGCTACAAAGGGGTTATCGATGTTGTTTCGAGAAAAACGGCGGTCACATTGAAAACTTATGTTATTAGTAGTTTTATTTTATTATTTAATAATTATTTTTTATTGAATTTCTTTTTCTATCATGTAAAGTTTTATTTTCCTCAAATAGGTTTTTTATCCTTAGAATTGTATTGATGGATATATTTGTATGAAAATTTGCAATAAATCTTCTTCTTGCTTCTCTTGCATTTTCTTGGCACTTGTAAAATAGCATAACAATCTGTAGTCTCTCGTCCAAAGAGTATTTCATTTCGATCAGAGTCAAAAATATATTTTTTAGGTGAAGACTTCGACAATAATTAAAATAATGTCAATTTTTATTGACAAAGCATTCAAACGTCATTTTACCTTGATCACCTATACCAACCTATCATATATTTTAAACAGGTGAAGCTAAAATTTTAGTTTGTAAAACATTAAAATGTAATATAAACAGCTATCGCAAAATCAAATCTTTTAATCAGAACGGACATAAAAAAAATCACTCTTTCCAAAAATCGTATAAAAAACGATACATTCTATTTAAAAAACTCCTGATGCATAGCGTAACTCTTTTGTTTCTGGTTCAAATATTTTTTCGATGACATTTTTGGATTCTACAAGAAAAAATACATCGATTGGCTATTTTGAATTTTTCCAAAATACAAGGAAGGTCGAAAATAGGTCCCTGTTCAGTCCTCGCTGGTACACCCTGTACATGGTGTTTATTAAATTACTTATTCCTAACACTTATTATTTAACTCTGTCAATTAGATAATATCGTTAACTTTAATGACACTCTGCCACATTTATGTGGAAAAATCATTTTATAAAATATCGGTCTAGTCTTTGGCATAGATTAAACTTTTTTCCATATTTTGTTAATTTGGTTGGAAATTGTTCAAATCTCCC
Organism: Kuschelorhynchus macadamiae; assembly: GCA_030620095.1. NCBI lineage: Eukaryota > Metazoa > Arthropoda > Insecta > Coleoptera > Curculionidae > Kuschelorhynchus > Kuschelorhynchus macadamiae. The sequence goes on along the minus strand of JAUTXW010002861.1, from coordinate 303,738 downwards.
TATTTTTAGGTGAAGATATACTTGTTACTTTAACTCCTAATCCACAAATGGTGCCAGTTTCTCCGATAACGGGTGGCTCTTCTTCGTAGTCCTTGTCCATTTCAAATGGAAATTTTAAATAACGTACTCTCGAGATTTTAGCAGTTTGTCCCTTTGCCACCAGCTTAAGGATACGGTTAATATACTTAATGTGTTTATTCTTTTTCTATTCTCTAAAATCTGCGCCATAATATTTCAATCGAAATTGCTTTCAGAACGCTTAAACCACAAAGCTAGCGCTGATATTGAGTAATAAATTCACACTATTACGCCTTACATCTTTCCCAAACCTAAATTTTAATAACACTGCGAATTTATGGTATTCCCCAATACCGTAGGTTGAGATAAAAATACTCAGGGGAGAATATTTCCACAAAATATGGGTTTTTTTATATATACTATAAGATATAGTTACAAATTAGTAGAGATTTCGAGAAATTTATGTTAAATATCCAAGTGTGAAAACAGTTACTCGATTAAAAGCAAGACGAAATTTTGCTCGACACGAGACAAGATCGGTGAGTTGCCTCGTTTCGTCTCGATAAAATCTCATCTCGACTTAGAGTACATAATTCGCCTGGGGAAAAATCAAATAAATATGAGATTTTAGAGATAAATACAATAGAGTGAACCGCGCGTGTGCACAAATTAATATATTTATCGCACCTAATGGTAGTCCCTGGATATTGAGTTGTAACAATTTCTTTGATAATTTGCAATAAATAATTTATCACTACATAAATTTTAAGCCTTTATAAAATAAAAGTAATTTTTATGACAACGTTAAACTCGAGACACTACTTTATCTCAGTAACTATAGAGATAAGTTTATACCTACTGGCTGAATTATTTTTTCCGAGGCAGGCATTAACTTTCTTGTTTAAAATGAAACTCCCTATACGTATATTATTCAATTTTTAAAATTTAATAGCAATTTACAATCATTTTTATATATTATAGTATTTATAGTATGATAAAATTCTTTTTTTTTTTAGTTGAAAAGTGGCTATTTTGAGAACCTGTGGAAGTTAAATGGCTCTAGAAAATCGTTTACACTTTCTTACCTTATTTATAAGGAATGTGTCACCTAACATCAACTTTCGGTTCAGCCGGGAGTGTCAAACTCGGAATTTCCTGTTAAAGTGTAAGTTGATCTCAAGTGTTCTTTAAAGCTAAGATAGGATAGCGCAAAACTATGTTTTGCTCTGTCTCTAAGTGAAGCCGTTTAGTTTCTACGGTGTCACTAAAAGTGGCACTTTTCAACTATCTATAATTCAAAAACAAATGCCTTTTGATAATAATATATATATATATATATATATATATATATATATATATATATATATATATATATATATATATTATATATATTTATATATATATATATATATATATATATATATATATATATATACATATATATATATATGTATTTATATATATTTATATATATATATATATATATATATATATATATATATATATATATATATATATATATATATATATATATATATATATATATATATATATATATATATATATATATATATATATATTATATATATATATATATATATATATATACATATATATATATATATATATATATATATATATATATATATATATATATTGGTTTTTAGACAATGTGTTTTCATATTCGTCGTTCTGAAAAGAACAGTTTTGCTGACGTTTCGCCAACACATTTGGCATTTTCGAAATAGAGACTCTTTCGAAAATGCCAAATGTGATTTTGGCGAAACGTCAGCAAAACTGTTCTTTTCAGAACGACAGTAGTAAACGGATGTACACCCGGAATGAAAACACATTATATATATATATATATATATATATATATATATATATATATATATATATATATATATGAGTTAGTTTTTCTTGAACATCCGTGAATATATAGTTATAAGTTCATAGCATTAAAACAATTCTCAAAAATTATTAGTCATCTATTCATTTTAAATTTGACGTTTCGGCAGGTGGCTCCGTGCCTTTCTCAAAAATTCTTTCTAAAATAATTTAAATTAGAGAACCTACACACTTTAGTAAAACAAGACAAACTTACCATGAAACGTATATTAGTAATTAAATTATCCAAAGGTGTTTAAAATCACAAAAGACACGACGCTGATCGCGTTATTTGGACAAACATTTTTAACAATACACACATGAAGGACGACGAACAGTTATTGACTGAAGAGCAGATACGTATGATAGGTAGGATGTTATGGTTTTTTTTTTTTTGGCCTTTTTTAAGTTTTTACCGGGCGGTTCAGAAAGTAATTTTATTTTGTCTAAGATTATTATTTTTAAGTTTTTCAAATGTATGTGAGAAAATAATTAAATGTCAAAATAAATTTTGCTTACAAGGTTGATATCTTTTTTGTCGTTTACTGAGTTTTTATTTTTCTTAATTTCAATAGACTCGTAAACTTCCCGCTTGCGTTTGTTGTTTTCGGTTTTTAGAATTTTAGTTTCACTAAAATTAAATTTATGTTTTTTTTGGATTTCGTGTTTAGAAAGGGCAGTGGGATTCCTTTTATCATATTTATGAGAGTTAATTCTCGAGCCTAAATATTGGCTGGTTTGTCCAATATAAACTCCAGCGCAATGTCATTTTAGGTGTCTTGGTTTTTAGAGAAGTGAAATTTTGATTTAATAAATGGAAGCCCTTGTGTGCAACATTTATATTATATTTGTTAAATAGATGTTTAAGTTGCTCAGATAAACCTAATGTGCCTAACGATTCCAAGGATTTAATAAGAGCACGAGCTACTAACATAGTTACTAAAATTTTATGCAAAACACACACAAAGAACAACCAAATTAATTTAATATATTATATTATAAAACTAAATATGTTTTAAAACTCCATCCTAACCTTTACATTGTACAATCGGATAAGGGTAGTTGCACGGTGGCTATTGACAAGAGTGAGTAATGAGTATATACAAAAAACCGAAACAATGTTACAAGATACTTCCACGTATAACAAATTAACTAAAGATCCAACGACCTCGATACAAAATGTATATAATGATTTGATTAAAAGCTTAAAAACGAACAAAGAAATTACTGAACAAGAATATAAACAACTTATAATTTATAATTCATCTTCCCCGAAACTATATCGTTTACCTAAAATTCACAAAACGAATGTCCCTTTTCGGTCAATAATTACCTCTATTAATTCTACAACCTATTATATATCAAAATATTTAGCAGACATTTTAACAAATGCTTTGGGAGATGAAACTAATTACAACATCAAAGACACATTTTCGTTTGTTAATATTATGAATAATTTTCACTTACCTAATAACTATGTATTAGTCTCGTTAGATGTTGTGTCTTTATTTACTAATATTCCCTGTAATCTAGTAATTGATATCTTAAACACTAAATGGGAAACAATTAAGAAATTCACCACACTTTCAAAAAATAATTTTATAGATTTAATCAAATTTATCTTTAACAACACTTACTTTAGTTTTAATAATAGGTTTTATAAACAAAATTTTAGCACCCATATGGGCGCACCCATAAGCCCTATTCTTGCAACAATAGTTTTAGATCATTTATTTAGCGGTGTTATCCCCGATTTGCTATTTCAGATACCTTTTATATATAAATACGTGGACGATGTAATTTGTTCAGTACCGGAGGACAGTACAGAACTTATCTTGCAATATTTTAACTCATTTCATAAAAATATTCAGTTTACTATTGAAAATGAAAACCAACTTAGTGTACCATTTTTGGACACTAAGCTAATAAGGAACCCAGAAAATAAAATTATTTTGGATTGGTATCAGAAACCAACAGCATCCGGTAGATTTTTAAATTATTTCTCTAACCATCCAAAGAATCAAAAATATAAAACAGTAATAGCCATGAAAAACAGGGTAATGCATATTTCTGATTTATAATTCAAATACATATGATGGTCCTACAGAAGAGGTTCAACCGCTTGAACTTAAATATAGAAAACTAAAATTTAAGTGGCCTAACTAATAATATTGCAAAATTTATCAAAGATTTTTCACACATAAAAATAGCAAAATATAATACAATAAAAAACTTTAATCTATTCTCTAGGATCAAAGATCAAACACCCTTATTATTTAATAGTAACGTTGTGTATCAGTTGTCCTGCTTGGAGTGTGATGGACAGTATATCGGGCAAACATCTCAGTGGCTTAGCCAAAGAATAACTTGCCACAAAAGTGATTGCCGTTTAGGGAGAATCCCTTGTGCATTGGCTGAACATAATCAAAAAACAGGCCACAATTTTGACTTTTCCAATGTTAAAATTTTAGAGATGGAATCGAATTACAAAAAAAAGATTATTCTTAGAAATGTACCACATAAAAAAGAACAAAAATTACATTCATTAGAAATCAGATACCAATCAGCTGAGCAATATTTATTGTAATCTTTTAAATTTTATGTAACAATACTTTTTAAATGCACACCGTAGAATAGTTCACCTCGCACAAAACATCTAGATAAGGCTTGTGTAGCTAATATATTTTGTTCTACTTTTTTGCGATTCAACTGCTGGGACATGAATATTATCATTAAAAACGCCACATTATTTGAACAGTTGTAACGTAAAAAAGTTAAATCTTAAAAATTATTAACTCTACCATCTTGTAAGTAATTTTAAGTATGTATTGACTGTGTATATCTAGACAAAATTTTATTCTTTTGATTGCCATTTTAATGGCTATATATATATATATATATATATATATATATATATATATATATATATATATATATATATATATATATATATATATATATATATATAGGTATATCTATAGTGAGTGGGAGGGTAGTCACAACCGAACTAGTTGAATACAAAAGTTTCAATTTTTTTCTTGGGGTAGCGGTCTGGGGCTGAAGTAAAATTCGTTTTTTTACATAGGCCGAGCTTTCGGAAATTTATTGTTTCCTTTTTCAAGGCTACAATACAAAACAGAACTTTATAATAATGCACCAGCTCTCTAAATTAAGCTTTAACTTTTTTTTTTGATATTGTAAATTATATAAAATATCTGTATAAAGATATCAAGGAAGAGAGATGAAAGATTTTAACATTTCTGGTTGACTGAAAAATGTCTTTTTTTGAATTATTACTTTCATTTTCCATTTTCTGTGCCTACATTTTACTTAACTACTTAATTTAATTACTAATTCTATGTTTTATGTGTGGTAAATTATGATTAGGATTCTATATTTATGTTCAAATTAGTTTATGAAAATTAATTTAAATTTAATTAATACTCTAGGACTTACGCGCAAGGTGAGTTTTTTACTACATCTAGCTTTTATGTAAAACATTCCAATTTTTTTTCATTTTTGTGTTATACATATTGGTATATTTACATAAAAATATAATTATTCTACACGTTTACGTTTTAGATTGATCGCATCTAATGAAGACGACCGAGTGTATTATCAGTGGAATTTATTTCTGTGGTTTCTTATTAACTAGGTGAATAAACAAAAATCGATACAAAGATCTGACAGAGTAAGCATATTTAACAAGTAATAGTATCTCTTTCTGGCGCTAAATTTGAACTTGTGTTCTTTATTATAATTATGTTATAAACTAGAGTTAACTAATTTTGGGTGGCTAACTAATAAGGTGTAATTGGTTGACTGTTAAAACAATCACAGAATTCTCCCAATCTGTAGTTATTGTTTATAGAAAAACAAAAACTCAAATTGTGAATTAGTATCTGACTGTTTTAAAGTAATTAAAAGTTGTGAGTAAATAACACTAGGAACATTAATGTCTTTTTTCTTATTTAGACATTCATTGTCTAGGAAAATCTCCACCATTTCTAAAAATTTTCTTTTGTTCGAATTTTTTTCTGTGTTTAGAACCTTGCAATTTTGAAAATCTATGACATGATTTGTGTTGGTTGTGTGTTCTGCAAGTGTGCAAGAATTTTTTTGTAATCTGCAGTCACTTTTGTGTCTAATTATTCTTTGTTGTAAAACAGTGGAGGTTTGCCCTATGTATTTTTTATTACAATCATTACATGTAAGCGAGTAAACAACATTTGATTTTTTAGTTGGTTCATCTCGATCTTTTAGCCTGGAGAAAGTATTGCCTATTTTTAATATTTGTTTGCCACATATTTTGATGTTAACATTTTCAGAAAGACTTTTTTCTAGTTTATGGCAATAAGGTAGAGAGAAATAGTAAATCTGTTGATTTTTAGGTACAAGGGCACTGATATTAGTAGGACTCTGATTATTATTTAAAGAAACATTGATCCCTGGAGAAAGTACTACAGTTGCATTGTTATTATTATTATTATTTATTGTTGTATTAATAGAGTTAAGTAAAAATTTATTAAGAAACCATTTAGGGTAGGAATTGTTTATCAATATATTATAGAGTTTTTTTAGATTTTCTCTTGTATAGTCTGGATTATTTTTTTGTATTCTATTGCGTAACGCTAATACCAAATTAACTTTCATTTTTTGTGTATGATATGAATGAAAATTAATATATCTACCTGAGTATGTGGGTTTTGTATACCAGTCGACTTTAACTACGTTATTTCCAGTTCTAATCAATTTTGTGTCCAAGAAGGGGACACTTTTATCTTTTTCTTGTTCCACAGTGAACTGAATATTGTTATTCTAGCTATTGAAGAGGGTTAGTATTTCTTCTACGTTCTGGACGGTATGGACGTCACAATGTCGTCCACAAACTTTTTGATAAAGGGTAGTTGGTAGCTTAATTTTGGTATGCATTCATTAAGTAAGTCATCCATATATACATATATATATATATATATATATATATATATATATATATATATATATATATATATATATATATATATATATATATATATATATATATATATATATATATATATATATATATATATATATATATATATATATATATATATATATATATATATATATATATATATATATATATATATATATATATATATATATATAGCATAGCATTGAGGCAATTCTTATGCGAAGTGCAAAGAGTTATGTGCTATAGATATGGCAATGCTAGCAAAAATAGTCACGATGAAATATCTTAACCGTTAAGGAATTCGTAGAACAGATGATCCTAGAAAATACCATTTATTTTCCAGATAGAAAAAAACTAAAAAGGCTATGGCAGAAAAGAAAGTATCTTACAGAGATGAGGAGAAATATTTTTTGAAAAAAAAATTGGTTTGCGGCAAAAAATACAAATTTTAACATGCTTTTGTCAATTCGATTTTCAAATCTAAATTTAACACGGGGGAATTTTTTAAAACTACACAAAAATTACTGCTAAAAATAATAGAGTTTCTTTTCAAAAGCCAGAAATTTATAATAAACATAAATAGAGACTCTATTCGGACGCGAGAAAGAAAGCTTCGAAAATGCCAAATGTGATTTTGGCGAAACGTCAGCAATACTGTTCTTTTCAGAACGACAGTAGTGAACGGATGTACACCCGGAATGAAAACACTTTATATATATATCTATATATATTTATATATATATATATATATATATATATATATATATATATATATATATATATATACTATATATATATATATATTTATATATATATATATATATACATATATATCTATATATATATATATATATATATATATATATATATATATATATATATATATATATATATATATATATATATATATATATATATATATATATATATATATATATATATATATATATATATATATATATATATATATATATATATATATATATATATATATATATATATATATATATATATATATATATATATATATATATATATATATATATATATATATATATATATATATATATATATATATATATATATATATATATATATATATATATATATATATATATATATATATATATATATATATATATATATATATATATATATATATATATATATATATATATATATATATATATATATATATATATATATATATATATATATATATATAGCATAGCTTTGAGGCAATTTAGTCACGATGAAATATCTTAACCGTCAAGGAATTCGTAGAACAATTGATCCTAGAAAATACTTTATTTTCCAGATAGAAAAATATTAAAAAGGCTATGGCAGAAAAGAAAGTATCTTACAGAGATGAGGAGAAATATTATTATTATTATAGCATGTTAATATTTATAAATATTAACATGCTTTTGTCAATTCGATTTTCAAATCTAAATTAAACACGGGGCAATTTTTTAAAGCTACACAAAAATTAGTGCTAAAAATAATAGAGTTTCTTTTCAAAAGCCAGAAATTTATAATAAACATAAACACATATTTTAACAATTAAAATTCCCTCAGCGAGTTGAAAATATTCTGAATGATCCACCATATAAGCAGAAAATAGTAATCGGCCTAGTAATCTATATTTTCAGTAGAGGCTAATCTATCTTACTAAATAGAAATTTTTTTTGAAAGGTAAACTAGCAAAAATATTTATAAGTTATAAAGTAAATAGAACCTTTATTAAAACTATGAATGTAAGACACCCTAATTAAAAATAAATAAATAAATTATGAATTAATCAAAAGAACATTTAAAGATAATGTATTTATCTCCCTATAACTAAAATTTTATTTTTAGTGTATATTTAAAAATTTTCTTTTGTGTTGTTTTGGTTTGACTAAATAGCTTTTCCCATTCATTTTGAAACTTTTTTTACATATTAGCCCAGAGTAATGCGTCAAAACAGGATGCAAAAAAACGCCTTTGTACCCGAACAGTTAATTATTAAACAAAAAAATCAGAAAAATTTAAGTAAAAAAATAACTTAATAATCCAAACAAATCCACTCAACATTATTCAGAAGTAAATAAGGGAGTAGCTTTACAGATCACGTGAAAGATAATGATTAGTGACGTCAGCCGTATGCAACTCTCAAAAAAATAAAATCTTCCACCCTTTATTTTAGATACGAAAAAAACTTGTACTAATGAACATAAGTTTCATTAGTGCACGTCTATATTAATTTAATACATTAACTTGACGTGCATATCTATGTTGTCAGTATGTAAAGAAATAAAATTTTATTAGCGTGTACTAATTGAAGAGATTTACTACCAGGACTCTCGATGCATAAAGTTGCCCAATTCCGGGAGGAGATAAAGTAAAAAATTAATTTATTTTAATCCATCCAATCTTGCTGAAACGAGCCCTGCTTCTCGTTTAGTATATTGGATTTTCTTTGCCCTTTAAATGGCAATGTCCATACCTCATAACTACTATGCTTATATAGTGAGTCTTGTTTGAACTCTTTGTGTATTTAAATTAATGATCGAGTTTGTTACTACGTGTTGTAACTCAAGACGTTTGGAAAAATTAAGCAATATGCAAATAATGTGGCAATTAAAGATGTTATTAAATTCATCTCCATTCCATATAGCTTTTTTATAGAATTGAAATATAAATAACTTATAGAATTTTTTGTAATGCTGATTTTAATTTTCCTTACAACGCATTTCCACAACAGGACTGGTCTGTTTTGGAAAATCAGACAACGGTAGAAAATGCCTATAATGGATTTTATAACCTAATATACTCTATATTTGATTTAACAGTTCCTTGATATCACCATTCTCCAAATAGAAGATATCGTCCTTGGTTTACTTCAGAAATTATTAAAAATATAAAACTTAAAGGTAAATTGCTTAAAAATATGGAAGCACGCAGGAGCTGAAAAGATTTCGAACTTTAAGATCTAAAATTAAAACTGATATAAATATATCATATAAAAAAATATATAAAACAATAAACATAAAATACAATAAAAAAGATCCCAAACGCTTTTGGAACTTTGTCAAAGGCCGCCGTGAAATAACAGGCATTCCAATGAATATACATTTCAATTATCAAAATCTAGACAATCCACACGATATTTTAAATTAATTTACTTCATTTTTTAAACAATCTGATTAAGATTCCAATAACAATCAAATTTCCAATAATGTTTCCCCAGGTACCGACCAAAATATAAATATATCTAGACTTAGTGAACGAGATATTACTTGTGCTATTAAAAAAATAAACATAAATGCACTGCCGGAGCAGACCTTATTCCTGAATTTTTCATGGGTGACTGTCGATTTGTGTTTATAAAACCTCTTCTAATCTCATTTAACGTGTATATTGAACATCAGACATTACCAAGTATATGGAAAAAATCGAAAGTCTGTCCAGTTTTTAAAAAGGGTGAGAAATCAGACATACGATACTATAGACCTATTTTCATAATATGCAATTTTCCCAAAGGCTTTGAGTTCATTTTGCACGACATTATCTTCTCTTTTGTTCAAAATAAAATTATACCTCAACGGCATGGTTTTTTTAAACATCGTTGTACAACTACCAACCTAGCCGTTATAGACTCCATTGGTCAAGGCCTGCAAACTGACGTAATATATTTAGATCAAAATACAAGAGTTCTAACCACACTACACCACAACGTGTTACGTTCTGGACGCGCGTTTCACTATTCAAGTTAGCATCATCAACAGATGATATAAACTAAAGTAACTTATCCTAACCGAGACTATTTATAGGTAAATGTGGCCACACTTGGTTGCACCCGACTGCACCGTTGTCAAGTAAACAATAGAGGGGACTATAGGGAATAGGCCATCGGTCTTTATTTAGTGCTTTCTTACTACATTTAACTATTTCCATACTCTCAAATGCACCCAATAATCTATTATTAGATACAGTTTTAATCAACTTAAGATTATTTATTCCTATTCGGTGATTGTTTTCCAAAGCATGTTGGGCAACGCTTGACTTTTCTGTTCTCCCGCATCTTAAATGTGCCATATTGTTCTTTAAAACGAATGTTTATGGAGCGGTTAGTTTGCCCAACATATTTTACATTTACCTATAAATAGTCTATAAATAGTCTCGGTTAGGATAAGTTACTTTAGTTTATATTATCTGCTGATGATGTTAACTTGGTCAGCGAAACGCTCGTCCAGAACGTAACAAGTTGTGGTGTAGTGTGGTTAGAACTCTCGGATTTTGATCTATCTTCCACCACAGGTTCCAGTGTTAGGACTTAATATATTTAGACTTTTCTGAGGCATTTAACAACTTGGATCACCAGTTGTTAATTCGTAAACTCTCTTATATTGGATTCTCTTTATATGTTACCTTTCAAATAGTACATAATATGTAGCTGTAAATGGTTTTCAATCGATGGATTATATAGCATCCTCGGAAGTACCGCAAGGTTCTGTCTTAAGACGCTTGCTTTTCAAAATTTTTATTAACGACATTGATGATTATTTGGACATTAGTTATTTGCTTTAATCTGATGACATCAAATTGTTTGCCAACATTACGTCTATGAAGGACTGTCTAAAAATTCAATTTTCAGTATATAATTGACTGGTGTCGGGGAAATGGTCTCCAACTTAATGTTGGAAAAGCAGTGCTATGTCCTTTACTACAAAGTCAGAACCGATTTTTTTTAACTTTAACTTCGATGTTGAAATTGTAGGTAGATCTAAGGAGTTCTGTGATCTGGGAGTTAAATTCGACCAAAAATTATCATTTACCTTGAGTTACAGCTCTATTGTGCCTGTTTTTTCTAAAATATTGGGGTTTATAGTTCATTCTAAGAAAGAGTTAGTCAGGTGGAAGCCATAAAGTTACTATACTATAGTTACTTTCGATCTAAGCTTGAATACGCGGCAGTTGTTTGGTAGCCTCTAGACAATGTACTTGTGGCTGGTATTCAAGGTATACAAAGAAAATCTGTAAAATATGTTAGTTTTAAAAATGAGGGTATTTGTCCACCTGAGGGATCTTCACAGGAAGAGCTTTTAAATATATTTTCATTAAAAACAAGAAGAGATAACCTTCAAATGATATTTTTGTAGAACTTCTTAAATAATAAGATAAACCACCCTTGCTTACTTTCTAAAATAATTTCAATGTGCCTCGTTTAAATTTCCGCACAAGCAACGTTTTTTACTTGCCAACTCCTAAACATCCTTAAATTTTCGCATATATTTATACGATGTGTGATAAGTTTAACCTAAAAACTAATTAAGATCTATTTTCTGATAGCTTAGAAACATTCAAGAGAAATTTACGTCGCTAGAGCGTTTTACTAATTTAGTCTTAATACCGATAAAAGTTACGATGTAACTACCTTTGTATGGTTAACAGTTTAGTTTTTTTAGTTATAGGTAATTTGTTAAGTAATAGCCCAATAATGTTGTCTTGTCGAATAACTGTCATGACAGTTTTGCGAGTCTCAGAAGAGAATTCATCAGAAAATGGCAACTCTGAGTGAACATTCCAAGTTTCGCAAGCATTATTTAAGAAAGAAGGACCAGTAAACCAAAGGGAATTGTTTTGCAATTCTGATGGACGTAAACCACGGGAAGCTAAATCAGCCGGGTTTCCCAAAGACGGTACATAATACCATTTTGCCAAAAATATCTTATGCTGAATATAAGATACGCGATTTGAAACGAAAGTTTTCCAGCGGCTGGGATCAGATTGGATCCAGGCTAGGACGACTTGCGAATCCGAAAATGCGAATATGTTTTTGAATTCAAATTTAGATGAAAACAAATCGACAATATGGGGTGAAACCTTAGATTTGGCCATCACAAAAAATATCTGATAATCATCCTGGTTTCAGCACATACGAAAATAACAAACAGCGGCATAACCCTTTTCAGAAACATTACAGAAACCAACTAAATTGATATATTTATAGTTATCACAAGACATTCGACGAGGTAGCTGAATCTTGGAAAGATGCGAAAAATCATTTTTATATTGCGTCCACAGGCGAAGAATCTCATTAGGGGGTTCATCGTCCCAGTTAAGTCCTAAACGCCAAAGATGTTGAATTAAATGTTTGATAAGAAAGGTAACTGTACTTAAAATACCTAGAGGATCAAAGGTTCGAGCGAGTTCAGACAAAACGTGACGTTTTGTGCAGGATTTTTCACTCGGATTTACAGAAAAATACAAAAAATCATTGCGGGGGCTCCAGTTTAAACCCAAAATTTTTAATGACTCAAAATTATGATCAAAAGAAAGCGGATGCGCTGATATATGTGACGAGTGAAAAATAGACAAAATATCAGGGTGATTGGATGACCATTTTCGCAACTCAAATCCTCCCCTTTGTAAAAGAGAAATCAGTTCATCACGAAGTTCGATTGCAGAGTCTAAGGGGTCACAGCTACAACAAATATCATCTATGTAGGTTGAGTTAAGCAAAGCGGCAGCAGCAAGAGGATATTTTTCTCCATCTGTACTTGCTAGCTCTTGAATAACACGTAAGGCTAAAAAAGGGCTACAATTTAAACCATATGTCACTGTTAGAAAAATCTTGTAAAGGTTCATTACGATTAAAGCGCCAAATAATTCTTTGATAATCGCAATCTGAAGGAGAAATCAAGATTTGTCTATACATTTGCCGTATATCGGCGGTGAAACAAACTTTGTAAAAACGAAAATTTAATAAAATTGAACAAAGGTCATTTTGAAGTTTTGCGCCTACTAACAAGCATTCATTTATTGACTTTTGATTTGGTGGTCTCATTGAACCATTAAAAACTACGCGAATTGTTGAACTATCATTTTTGAAAACGCCATGATGTACCAAATAGTAACAATTGTCATTTTTTATAGGAACTACAGCCTTCATATGACCAAAATCTAAATATTCTTGCATGAAATCGCAATACTGTTTATAAAAATTTAAATTTTTTATTAAGCGGTTTTCTAAATTTAAGAAGCGTTTTATGGCTAGGTCACGCATGCCAGGAAACCTAGGGGCGGGCTCATGAAATGGCAGAGATACAACAAATCGGCCATTTTCAGTGCGCTGATAGGAACTACAAAAAATCTGTTCACAGAGGTGGTCTTCAGAACTCACAACTTTAACTTCAGGCACATTTTCTATCTCCCAAAATTTGCTTAAACTTTCAGATAGACAAGGTTCATGTGAAAAAGTACACAAAAAGGAATTAATGGCCCGTGAAGAGTCTGAGACTTTTCCTATCAAAACATAACCAAAAATAGTAAGCAAAGCATCTGGTTGATTCAAAGAGTGCCCAGTAATTTTTCCATCCAGCAATATTTGAGAGAATACATCAGCTCCCAATAATAAATCAATATCTCCTGACTGGTAAAACAAGGGATCTGCTAAGTTTATATTTGAAATGTGCGCCATGTGTTACCTAAATTTAAAGAATATGCGGGTAACTTACCGCAAACAGTGGGTAAGATTAATGCGCCAATTGAAATAACAGGTTCTCTACTACCAGTGGGTTTAATATGAAATGAAACTCCTAAAACTTGAACAGTTGAGCTCTGGTTAATAGCCTGAATAACTGTATGCGGGTGATACTTTTTTAAACCTAAAGTTCTGAAACATTTTTCAGAAATCAAAGAAGATTGACTACCCGAGTCTATAACGGCTCTAAATGTATGAAAATTACCGAAAATATCAGAGATATCTACCCTAGCGGTGGCCAACAGCACATTAGTTGGTTTATGTCTCACGAATCCTGTAAATGTAAGCGGAAGCGACCGGCTTAGGTACATTATTAATTGAAGGTAAATTAATACTATGAGTTATATTGTCATTAGAATTATCATCGCGATTTTCTTTTCGAAAATGTAAAAGCGTATGATGTGGCGAACCACATTCTTTACACCTAGAAGTAGATTTACATGTTTTAAGGTCATGCATCCTACTCATGCAATTAAAGCACAAATGTTCTTTTTGAAAGATTTTCTTTCGTTCGAAAAGATTTTTAGATAAAAATATTTTACACTGATATAACAAATGTTTGTCTTTACATAATACTCAAAGATTGTTATTAATTTGTCCGTAAGGTCTGCCTTGGCACAGTATTAGGTTTATTACCCGAAAAAGAAACTTTAGGTTTTGCTATGGTATAATCTATTTTATCTAATGCTAAACAATGTCTATTTAAAAATTCGGTTAGTTTTTTATAATCTGGAATATTGACAGAGTCGTGCGACAGCTCAAAAGCTTTAGCTGTTTGAGGATCAAGACGCTTTAACAACATATTTGTTAATATAAAATCGCTAAATGGATCCAAAGTAAAACCAATATTTTTTAGTGCCGACAAATTTTCTGAAAATTTATCTAACAGTTTGCGAAGCTCTTGGGGCTTAGACCCGTCAATTTTTTGACAATTTTCAATACTATTCCAATAAGAATAAGCTAAAAACCTAGGATTTGTGTAGCGTTTAATTACATTATTGTACGCGATTTGGTAATTATTACCAATAAGCCGTAAACATTGTACTAAAGATAAAGGCGGACCCTGTAGAGAGGAAACAAGATAGTTAAATTTTTCTATATCTTTTAAAGCGTTATTCGAATGCACAAGGGCAACAAACATATCCTTGTACGTAGGAAATAATTTATAATCTCCGCTAAACTTCATCAATTCTATTTTCGACAAGTTCGCATTTGTGTTGCTACTAGAATTTGAAATTTTCGGATTATGTAATAAAGATTTGTTTAAATCGTGTTTAAAAAGTTCCGAAAAGGTAGTTTGAGTGCTATAATAAGTCGATAAAAATTTATCTTTTAGTTCGTCTTCGGTATCCAGATTTAGGGTTACGTCCGAAGCAAGTTGCGAAATCAAGTTAGTATGGTTTTTTATAAAATCGTCGCGAATAGTTTCCACTGCACTCATACGAATTTTAAATAACACTCTTTTAGTGGTATCTATTTTACACTGTTCAAAACAATAAAGATGGTACCAAATTTCAGGTTTTACTGAAAACAGGTGAATGAAGGTCGCATGACCGTTACAGATGCGCTATCCGTACCTGCAATTTTTAGGGAACATTTAAACAAATGGCGTACTTAACAATCGAAATAATTTTTATAAAATAACTGAAAATTTTACACTACATAAATTTGTAAATTTTTGAGGTAATAAATGGCTAAAATGTACCCGAAAAAATGCTCAGTATATCGGAAAAATTGCATGGAAATTTATGCTCTAGCTTAAAATTGCGCTACTTTAAATTTAAACTAAGATTTTGTTAGATTTTTTAAAGAAAGAATAAAATCAAATCCGGGCTAAGGATCAAATGTTGCGTACTTCGATAGCTGATTAGTGAGAGATTTCAAAATGGGCTATATTTGATTATAAAAAGTATAAATAAATGCGAATCTAGATGAGAGGAAAATAATGTAATAGAAAACTCACCCTTATAAGTGGATTCACTAAGAAGATTTATCGGCTGTCTTGTTCCTCGTTTTTCTCCGGTCTTCTAAAGAGCTCTCAATGTTCTTATCTTCTTATCTTCTGGATTGATTCAAGGAACAAGAACGAGTAACACACGAGGGTTTAAATAACCCGTTACAAAAAGAAATTTAGTTAGTTACAAAATGCGGATAGATGCGTTAAGATAAATTATTAAAAACGAGTCCCGAACAAATTGGACGTGCGTGATGCGAGAGAGAGAATTGTTGAACTAGTACCCTTTTTCGTCGTATGACGGATTTGAAGGGATTGCAATTTGCGCAAGTTCATAAAATTATTGTTAAATTACTGGCTGAATAAATAATACGCGCGAGTTTAAAATGAATAGGTATAATTATTATAACGGATAAAAATTACTAATGACCAATTAAAAATAATAATAATAAAAATATCATTTAACACCAAACATATATATATAAATATATATATATATATATATATATATATATATATATATATATATATATATTGCTATTATTGACATTAAAGGTGCATATTGTATGCAAGAATTGAATTATATTTGATAATAAACTCGTAAGCTATTATAACATAAACCGAAAGGCAATTAAACATTATTCTATTTGTCTTTAACTTCAATGTTAAAGTGTCCTTGGGTGACATATACTAAATAACTCACCTGTATAATAAGTAACTATATATTTATATGTATATATATATATATATATATATATATATATATATATATATATATATATATATATATATATATATATATATATATATATATATATATATATATATATATATATATATATATATATATATATATATATATATATATATATATATATATATATGTGTTTTCATGAACCGATGTACACCCTGAATGAAAACACATTGTATTTTTCCATCCGTAGAGACTCTATCTCTATTCGGACGTAAAAATCAACATATATATATATATATATATATATATATATATATATATATATATATATATATTATTGTTGTACTTTTGCCTCGACTTTTGCTTTTGAGCTTATACATTTAATCTATAAAAATATTATCTAGGATATTAGAAAGAAGCCTAATAGACGAAAAGTTAAAAAAAAACGAAAAATGTTTACTGCTTGGTTTACTGTTGATAATAAAAATCACAAGTATTTATTACCGTCTTTTTTGTAGATATATATGAAAGGAAGGACTCAAAAGAAACAAACAAGTTTATTGAAATACTCATTTATTGGTTGCTCCAACACATTTAAATGTTATAAAAGATCTTCAAGCAAAGTAAGAAAATGTTTTGGATTTTGAAATCGATTTAAGAATATAAAATCTTGTCGAAATAAACAGATAAATTACACAGAAAATTTCCGCGGATTAGTTTGGGGAATAGATAATGATATTAATTTTTTAAACAAGTATAATAATCCGTCAGCAAAAATGTAATTACCTAAGAACATCTTGTAACTTCTTATACGAGTTCTTGTGTAGCTAATATTTTTTTGAAAGGAAAATTGGAAAATGTATTTTGTAGGACAATGTGAAAATTGGATTCTAGGTATTTTGATTAGCAATCATGAAAAAATCACCTAGTAATCTATAAAATGTAAAAAGTTATTATTTTGGCATTTTATGATTTTTGTCATAATCATAACTTATTTCAATTTATGGATAACTAGCAGATTTTATACGATTTCTTAACCAAAATACCTAGAATTCAATTTTCATATTGTCCTACAAAATATATTTTCCAATTTTCCAGTCCGACGCGAGAATAAATTTCAATCAGCGATGGCGGGGTATGCATCATTATTAAAAATTTCCGTAGGAAGAAAATATTTGTCCTCGCGGCATTAAGCTATGCAAGACTTTACAAGATGTTATTAATCAGTTGCATTTTTGCCAGCGAGATCCTAAAATCTAATTTCTGAACAGTTGTTATTTTATAGCGACAATTCTTATCAGTTTTCTTGTAGCTCAAAACCTAAGTTACATAGTTGCAGTTTTTTCCCGATACAATAATAATAATATTAATAATAATAATAATAATAATAATATAAAATAAATCCAAACAACAAAGCGGTCGAGGACGCTGCGGGAAAGGACAGCTCGACCGAAACGATCACGACCAGGCAAAGGAAAATAAACCCACTGAAAGTGTTTTGCCGGCTAAGCTGGCACCCACCAAGGCGGGAAAGGCAGGGCAACGCATGAGCCGCATTACCGAATCGAGTGAACCGATCATGCGCTGCCCAAATGGATACACAAATAAATCTGGCACAGATGCTAACCAAACAAAACAACTTGAGCCCATTACAACAGCGGATATATCGCAACGACTACCTGCAACTACCAAGGCAGGTAAAGCAAGGAAGAGGTTAAAACGGACAGATGAAATTAATCGAACGGTGATGCATTCCTACTACACCGCTACCAAACTTGAGACAATTTCATCAGGGTACGGACATAAACTGCATACACTTTTCATAGCACAATATCCCGAATACAAATCACGTATCACAGAACAGAGAGTAATAGATCAAAAAAGAGTCATCACTAAGACCAGTAAGCTCACCCCACTCGCATTGCAAAACATCAAAGCTATGGTAGCTGCTGAATTAAACATTCATCAACCAAGCATTGCGGACAGTGGGGCAGATGCCGAACCGATCCCACCTACAAACCAGCCCAACTTTGTGCAAGAGGATCTGCAACCTCACTCAATGTTCAGTAAGGGCGAAGCACCCAGCAACAACCCACGACAAATGACAAGCACCATACAGTGCACAGGACAAGTGAATCATTCGCCCAAAGCACCATACACACAGCTACACCTCGGACCGTCTCTCACACAAGCAATCAAAGTAGAAATGAAGTCACATCTAAACAAATGATCAGGCTCCGATCCTACAATAAGAGATCCAATTCCTCGTGTAATCTTCAAACGGGACACACATAAAATCCTAAAGACCATCAACGAACACATAATTCCCGAGTACATAACGAATGCAAGCACAATTAAGAACATTCATACAGTGATCTACGCAGCAGCTATAACCACGATAACACAGAACAATCAGAAACTCCCGCCACGACACAGAAACACCAACAACATAAAACAAAAATTCAAATGGCAGATAAGGATCGAAAACAAAATTAACAAAATTAGAAAAGAATTGGGACATCTTACCCAATCCACGAACGGCAACAAGTCAAAACGTATCACACAAAGTGTAGAGAAAATCAAATCTGCATCTCCTGATCACACGCTTACAGAAATCCTTGACACTCTGAAGCAAAAATTATCCGCGTATGCCGCAGGACTCTGAAGATACAAAGAATCAAATGAAAGAAAGGACGCTAACAACCCGTTTCGAAGAAGCGAAAAACAGTTCTGCCAAAAAATCATGAGCAATGAGGAGGCACTAGTAATAGAACCACCAACCAAACAAGAGATCACAGAATACTGAAAATACGGTCAGAACCGAAACTACACAATACAATAATGACGCTTCATGGATTAAAGCGGAAGAAGACAGATACAAGTGCTTGGAGGAACAAGAGGACTTTGCAATGACAACACAAGAAGTTGCAGAAACAATCAAATACTCGCATAACTGGAGATGTCCTGGAATAGATAACATTCATAACTTCTGGTACAAACAGTTTACCCCCTCACATGAGGCTCTCACTCGCCAAATTAATGAAATTATTTTAAAACCTAGCACACCCTAGTTTTCTCACCCAAGGAATAACATACCTTAAACCCAAAAATTCAGACAATAAGAACCCGTCAAATTACCTACCTATTACGTGCCTTCCAACCCTATATAAGATCATGACAGCCACAATTACTCGGAGAATAGAACAACATCTAGCACACAAAAACATTCTAACGGAAGAGCAAAAAGGGTGCAGGAAAAACAGCCGAGGATGCAAGGAGCAGCTAATTATAGACAGCGTCATCATGGAACAAACCAGAAAAAATTATAGAAACCTTCATACTGGTTACATAGATTACAAAAAAGCCTTTGATTCGATGCACCACAGTTGGCTAACCAGAGTGCTAGATTTTATAAAGTCAATAAAAACATCAGGCAATTTCTTACG
This sequence comes from Kuschelorhynchus macadamiae, assembly GCA_030620095.1. Lineage (NCBI taxonomy): Eukaryota > Metazoa > Arthropoda > Insecta > Coleoptera > Curculionidae > Kuschelorhynchus > Kuschelorhynchus macadamiae. The sequence continues at coordinate 283,251 of JAUTXW010002861.1, read as the reverse complement.
CAAATCATGAGTACGTGGAAAACTAAAATCAACCTGAGAGCACAAAAAGAGCACATCGAAACAGAAGAAATCTACATCAGACGAGGTATATTCCAGGGAGATTCACTCAGCGCTTTGTGGTTCTGCCTCTATCTCAATCCACTCTCAAATACACTGAATAATACAAACTTCGGATTCCAAAATAAAACACCAAAAAAAAAATAACCTACACAAGATAAACCATCTCTTGTACATGGATGACATAAAATTATATGCAAGCACAAAGGCACAGCTAAACGAACTCCTTAAAATCACAGAAACGTTTACCCTGGACATCAACTTGGATTTTGGTGTAAGTAAATGCAAGCTACTTCATATCAACAAGGGACAGTGGAAAGACCATCCAAGGCAATGGTGAAGGCAGACAAGAATTATACACCCCTCGACCTGTCTCAAACGAGCCACGCAGCAGACACACACAGTCACATCCAATCACGACTAGAAAAGATGAACACCTGGTTTGAAAAAACACTTAACGAGTGGATGTAAAATAATGGCCGGGACTGAATACACCGCGAGACACAACCCAGCAGCGAAGGTCGTTCATCAAGCATTAGCCACAACATATAAACTAACGGAGAACACAGACCCTTATTACCATTATACACCAACATCCATACTTGAAAACGAAGACTACAAGCTCTACTGGGACATTGACATCCACACAGATAAAACAATCCTCGCAAACAGACCCGATATCACCTTTCAATCTAAAAAAGAAAAAATCACTTATTTAATTGACATGGCTGTCTCCAACGACGAGAACATCCAAGCGAAATACGGTGAAAAGATCGCCAAATACACCGACTTGGCAATGGAAGTAAAAAGGCTGTGGAAACAGGAAAGAGTCATCATTGTTCCTCTCATCATATCAGTAACAGGTCTCACCCCAACAACGTTTACACCGGATTTTGCTCAATTAGGACTTAATACAGACATTCACAGGAACATCCAAAAATTGGTCACTTTGAAAACATGTAGCATCATTAGATCATTTCTTAATACACAATAGTTGTCTTTTTTTCCATTTCCTTTTTTTTATTTTATTCTTTGTACTGACTTGGTATAATCCCGTCAGTATAAAATACAACCACAGGAATACTGTGAGGCAACAAGTCATAATAATAATAATAATAATAATTATTATTATTATTATTATTATAATTGTGCCTTCCTGTGAGATAGAGTGAGTGTATAATTCGAGGAATTACGATATTTTTTAACATTACTTTTATTTTGTTCTGCCTGTCATCTTTTCAGCTTGCTTCTTTAGACCAAAACCTTTAAGCAATATAATAGTATTTTTATGCCCAATAGGTACTTTAAATAAAGTTGGTCCATTGCAATAAATACCATAATATCTGGGCTATTTTTCTTTAGCAATAACTTCATGTAAGTCATATTGAGCAAACTATTCAATCTTGGCAATGTTTTCCTCATTAAGAGTTCCAAATATTGATTCGTTTTCAAATCCACAGGCATACAGTAAGTTTTTTAAAGTTGGTGGTATTTTAATGTCCAATGCAGATTCAGCTTGTTTAAAAAAATCAGTATCATATTGATGACTTTCGAGAATATCAATATTGTTAGCGCCATCTCCACTGCCGTTAGTACTCTTCATCTAGAAAAGATGTTAGTAAGTGAAAATAAAAAATAAGGTTAGACCTCAGGTGAGACTTTTACACATGTTTTTATAAGACACTAAATGTACAAAATATAAAAACAATTAAAACTTAACGGAGTAATAGTAACAGAGAATAAAGTTGATAGAAGTTAGGGTTTAAATAGCAGAAAAGCTCTTAGAAACTTAAAACAGGAAAATGCAAAAACCTTTTTTTATCTTCTGTAAGATTTATAGAATATCAATATAAAATTGTCAATTTTAGAAACGTCCTAATCTTGCTTCGGATACTAATAAGAAATGCGCTATTCTAGAATTAAAGAACTATCTATTCTAGAACTAAGGAATATTCTGAGTGCTAAAGGAACTCGATTAAATCTTTAAAAAAATAACAATGGCGTTTCCAGTTTTATCGGGAAGCAGCAACACCGCAATAATCGAAATATTCTAGAAATATATAGATTAATGGCTGTTATGCAACACTGACAAATTTTCAAAATGTTTAAAACTTATTTTCCGAGAAATCGATTGATGCGGTTCTCGTGCTGACACCTAGTACTTATTTTTGTGAACATTTTAATTCTCCCTTTCCTAAGTGCGGCCTTGGATTAGCTCAGTGGCTCAATAATACCTATTGTATTTTCATCTGATTTACGTACATATCCAAAATTTTATCTCAATTGAACACCCGGAAGTAAGTTTAATAGCTCAACTGGACACAGAAAAATAAGTTGAATATTAAAAAATTGATTTCTTAATTTTAATTAGTTAATTTCCCTTCATCGTATGCACAGCCCTGGACTCGATCAGGAACAACATCATAATATTGCATTGCTATCTGACTTTTTTAAAATTGTACTTTATATTCAAGAAGTAGCTTGAATATAAAATTTTACCCCTTTTCTAAGTACAACCCTGGCCCAGCTAATAAAAACGTATTAAAATAGTTATAAGTTTATAATTTTACCTTAAAAAAGTACCAAAGATAATTTTCAATGAATCGTATCCTCAAAAAAATTTCGGCAGTTCAAGTACTAGAAGATGAAATGTTCTTTACAAGGTGATTCAAAATCCTTCCAGAACGTATTCATCTCATAAAAATAAAAAAAAAGGTTTTTATAAACAGGGGTCCGTAAGTGTTTCATTTCGGAGATGTTAAATAATTATTTATGATTTTTTTTTACAAACATTGAAAAAAAATAAAATTTTCGCTTAAAATTTGGTAACCGAGGATTTTTTGTGGTGAGAAATAATAATTTTTACTAAAATTTGCCCTAATTTTTTTTTAAGTAAACTGCTAGGTTTTTTTTATAAATAAATTATGTTCTTAATACTTTTCTAAGCAAAAAAGGTGTACTTGCCTTGATATTTGCCAAATAACGCTAGAGATAACCCTTTTCGAGAAATTTGCAAATTTCTGCATTAATGCAGCCAATGCAATCAAAATAAATATTTTTTTTCAATAGAGGCGTATTCAAAAATGTTCTCAACAGCTTCATCTGGCGCTTAACCAATTAGGTTGTCTGCACTGATCAAACATTGGCAAATTTCTCGGAAAGTTACCACTAGCATTTTTGAGTGAGTATGACTTTTTTGCTTAGAAAAGGTGTATGAATAAGATTTATTTATAAAAAGCCCAGAAGTTTACTGTCAATAATTTTAGGTCAAATTAAAGTATATAAACTACAGCACATGTAGCGCCCTTTAGATGCTAAATAAAATTTAATACCAAATTATGAAATCTTACCATAAAAAAAACCGTTTATCTAATTTTGTGCAAAAATTTTATTTTTTTTTTTTAAAATCAAAAATAAAATATCATGTTGAACACCCTGTATGTCCGAAATATAACATTTGCAGATTCCTATTCCGGAACTTGTTTTCATATTTTTATGAGATAAATTCGCTCCTACTAGGTCTACGTCTACTTTTGAATCACCCTGTATAATACCTAAATTCTCTACCCCGTTCTGTAACAAATACTTTCGTAAAAAATGGATATAAAACTAATACACTTACCTTAAGACTTGATGGAATCTCGCAAAGGGTGTTTTAACATACAAAACACAAAAATAAAACCGAATTCTTAAAATAATTACCTCACAGATTTCGACCTGCTTGTTCACGACGAGTTTTATCTTTAAAGCCTTACGGAACTCGTCGCTTGCCAACACGTAATTATAATAATTTATCAGTAGCCTTCTCTACTGGCATCTCTATTATAAAAGAAGTAAGCAGAACAGTGCTATGTGGATCAGTCGACAAAGAAAAAAGCCGCGAAATAGCCATACAGGTGCGTGTTAGATAAAGACCGGCAAGTACACATCATCCTCAAGTGGGTGTTGTCCTCGGTGTTGTCAGGTCGATTGTAATTACTAATATGTTCCGATTTGTTAATTATTGAGGTATTTTTTTTTTGTTTTACTTTCTTTTTAATCACTAGATTTAGCATTTACAAGTCACAATCGCTTTTCATGAAAGTACCCTTCTCAAAAAAGCCGAATCTAATTTGTATATGTGTAATATGGCCGAAATTCCCATAGTAATGCCTACTTATTTCCAAAAATTCCTAGTAGTGCCCACTAATTCCTTACCAATGTCCAGTATTGCCCACTAATTCCAAGTAATGCCTTCTAATTCCTAGTACGGCCATCTAATTCCATTGCAATTCCTAGTACTTCCCAAAATTTGTACACCGTAATTCCTCATCGGTTTACCCCTCGCCTATTATAATATTTTGTGATAAACCATATTATTTTTTTTAAATAAAACTCCCGGTCATTTCACAAAACTTTTTGGTTCTGAGGGGTTTTGTGGCAAATTGAACATGTTTTCTTATTTCTTGTGTGAGGCAGATAATATTAACTGTTTATAGATGGCAAGGATCCCTCAGCCCTATTAAAAAGCTGTTAAAAGTAATATGCGATTGTAAATCTCATAAGAATCTGCTTAGATTTGTTCAAAATATAAAAAAAATCTTTGAATATTTCATGATACGGTCAATTCAATTATTACAGAATACTAGTTAGCACTGACGCAAAAATAAATCATCAACAACAAAGCTTAATTCCCTGGTAGGTTAAATATACATTTTATCTATTTCACAATGTAGTACAAAATATTGAGGTTGCATTTTTACTAAAACTTCCAATTAAATACAGCCATTGGAAGGGAACGAAAAATGCGCTAAATATGCAAAAATTCATAAAATATTTAATATTCTGCTTATTCGTCGAAACGTATAATTTTCCAACTTGAGTTTCATCGGATTTTACATAGTATAAGTGTCAATTTGGACAAGGTCTTCATATTATTTGCTGAATAGAAATTAAACCTGATAATAGAAATTAATGCAATTTAAGTCACTTAACACAGCGAACTCGTTAGCTTAACAGCTACTGACGTCATTATCTTCATTATGCTATTGTAACTTCGAGGAGCATTTAAGATCAGTAATTAATGCAAGATCATTAATAACTCATTGCGAAATAACGTTATCTGTAGTGGTTTCGACTATTGATCCTTTGATCAGAAAATGAGTTGTTATGTTATAATAAGGGAAGGTTATTTCATCAATATGTAGACCTATGTACTCAGCCAGAATTGGTTCCGCATTTACGCCGATATTTTAGTATATTCTAAACTTACCAAACGCCTTGTTATAACAGGAATAATGTTAAACTACATAAGTTTATTCTAATAAAAATAGGGTACGATTAATAATGACTAAACAATTTTTTTTCTCAAGGGGCACCTTAACTCTAATGTCTTTCTTTTGTAATATCTAAATGTACATAATTAAATATTAACATCCGAGAAAAAAATGCAATATTTATGACTTCGTATCTTAATAATAAGTACTCCCACCTTCTGACACTAAGGTTAAAATTTTAACAAAACACCTTCTTCAGTTTAGGTGCTCTTACCAAATAGCCTTCCTCAAAGTTTAAATTTTGAACAGGATTATCTTCAAATAGGTGAAGTATACAAAAAAGGTGCTGAAACTGTTAGTGTTAATTTGATATAATTCCCATATGATTTTCTAGTACTGTAAATAAACACAGAAGTGTGTCCTTTTAATACAGTTTTATGTACTAAAAAAGAGATTTACAATTCTTATATGCTTTTAAGTCGCATAATTAATTCACTGTCACTCATCCTACAACAAAAATACTTTATATATCTTTGAGAATTTAATACACAAATAAAAAGTATATTGAAAAAGTGTTGAAAGCGGAAGTCTTTAAACGAGGAAGTATCTAGAAATCCTGCATAGAGTTTGAAAATGAACACTTTCACACGAGCAGCACTATTTTTCCTACGACCTTTAGTAGGACATTTAATTGTAACTTTATTTACATTTCAACACATGTATTGAAAAACTCCGTAATTAATTTGATCGATTGAACAAAAAATATAAAAAGTAGGCTTCGGTTTTTCTTTCACTTACCATCTCTTAAATACTTTTCAAGATCGTTTTGAAATTTTTGTTCAGTTTCATAAGTAGTCGTACGAAAAAGAGAGTTAATAAAAAACAAACGGAAACCGCGCAGCTGTGTCATTTTTTGGAAACATCTTAAAATCTCAAATAAAGTCCCGCCGAGAGCAAAATAATAATCGTATATTATGGGGTGACCAGTTTTAATTTTTATCAAATAAATTTACTTGTAGATATAAGGTTATTTTGTGCAATTTGCTTGTAGTTGTTCATACTGGGAAAAAATAGTAATTATTAATATTTTAAAAATTAGTTAATGCCTGTTCATTATTTATTACACCTTATAAGATTTAAATATCGGGCATAGTTTTTTTATAAATTCGGAAAATATTTGGGTTCACTAAACTTTTTCTACAATTATAGGCATATGTAAGCGAAAACTCTTCAGTCAGCATTCTTTAGAATTATTATTGCATTTGTGTGGTATCAAGTATCAAAAAAAATATCATTTTGGATAACTCGATAAACCACCTCTTCCAATAAAAAACAATTATTTCTGTTTATATTGTTTAAGCGATATTTAAATGGATATGAAAAGGTTTAATCGCAAAACGTAAATCTTATTTTGCACGACTGTTTGGACGTAATTAATTTATTTGCTAAATCACAATATTATTTGTAATAAAAATGAAATAAAAAATAGCTTTGCTTACATAGCGTTGTTCTTAAAATGTAAAATTTAATAAAGATATGCAAAAAAAAAAAAATATATATATATATATATATATATATATATATATATATATATATATATTGTTGTATATAGGGTCCTTCCAAACGAAAATTAACACATTTTTGTTGAAAGTCACATGTTACAAAATATTGACGTTTCGATCAATCACGTGATCTTCATCAGAATACATAAAATGGAGTTATTCTATAAAGAAATTTTAAGAATTAAAAGTTGGTACACGTAGAAAACAATAGTAAGTCTTATCTCTTAAAACTAAAATCCGAAGATTATGTAATAATACAACAGCACATTTTTAAAATTATACATATAGTTTAGACATAAATAAGACTTTCACAGACAACACGAGAACGAATACTAAAATATATATTTTTCCATGGCGTTACGAGAGATGAGATTTTTATTTATTAAGGGTCTAACCCAGTTTTTTCATTGTTGGTTCTGTTTTAAATTTGCTTATTACTTAATAAAGTTATGATATATTTTACTGAGTTGTTTTGTATCAGTTTTTGGGTTGATGGAGTTTTTATTTTTTTGTATTGCTGTCATTTCATGGAATTCTGTTTTTTTTTTGGTAATTTTTGGCTCTTAACATTTTAGCTTTACCGAAATCGAACGAATGTTGATTTTTCACTAATATGTCTTGTTAACGCAGTCGTGTTCTTTGTGTCATATTTGTTCCTTTGTATTCTATTTTTTTAAGTGGTAACTGGTCTGTCCAAGGTATAAACCATTACAATCCCTACAGGGAATTTCCTGTTATTTCATTAAGGACATTGAACGGGTTTAAGAGATAAGTCTGTGTAATATCATCCCTATACACATATTGTCACATACTTTCTTAGGTCTTCTAATATGTGTGTAGGTAGAGTTGTAGCCCAGAAAATTATTTAGATTTTTTTATAAAAACAAGGTATAATTGTATATTCACTGAAGTTATGTTTCATTACCTTAAAAATAAAGCGTGCATACTCTTCTTACCTAAGGGTCTTTCGAGTAAATATTCTTACTCAGGCTTTATTTGACTTGACAGTATAATCATTAGGTTAAGTATTTAGACACGACTTAATCCTGCCCTTTTATAGGTAATTTTTCTCCTACTCTATTCAGAGCATCAATTGCAATACCGCATATTTTATTTATTGTTCTCCCTGGACGGCGTAGTACCTGGACTGTTCCTCCATATGTATGCAACAAGAAAATTACTTATTCTCATAAACTATTTCGTTTCGAGTCATCCATATATAACTAACAAGCACGTTTAGTTAACAAAATGAATTTTTATCTGTCAATCTTATAACTTTTAAAAATTTTAAATAAACAGAATGATGATTTGGTGTAACTAAATGTGTGTCTCCTTCAGAGTATGTTTTTGTTTTAATAGCAAACCCACATTGGTGAGTTCAATCGTATTGTACTTATTAGTTAGTTTCTAGCTTGTTTCTTTCTTTTTTTTAATTATTTGTATATACATAAACTGAAAAGCTTTTCATTTTTCTTCTTAGGAAGAAATATATATATATATATATATATATATATATATATATATATATTAGAGTACATATATATATATATATATATATATATATATATATATATTTAAATATATATATATATATATATATATATATATATATATATATATATATATATATATATATATATATATATATATATATATATATATATATATATATATATATATATATATATATATATATATATAAATATATATATATATATATATATATATATATATATATATATATATATATATATATATATATGTGCATATATATATATATATATATATATATATATATATATACTTCTATCCTCGAATTCTTCTTGAAAGTCGTTGCAAATGGCTTTCCATTGTTTACAGGGTTGTTTTATTACATTTTTCAATGCCATATGTTAGCTGTTCCAGCCAGAACATTCTTGAAGTATGCAATATTTTATGCATCGTCTCCTGGGCAATTGTTGTCCTTTCTAAGGTCTCAGGAATTTGGTGGTACAGTCCCTGCAAGAGTGGAATGTCGGCGGGCTGACAAACTGTACTGTTGTTTTTTGGTGGTGGTATTTGCCATCATCCTACGGTCCTCTTGGATGTCGTCTGATACCTCGCTTTCTACTTCGATGGTGTTGGGACCCTTCTGGAACTGAATATTGTCGGTGTCCTTCTGGAACTAAATGTTTTGGGGCCCTCTGGGTTGGCCGTTAGTGACCTGGATTACCTTTGCTTGGGATGGTTCTGTTAGGAGAAAGAACCGGAAGGATTTATTATTTCCTTTTTCTTGTGGCCCCTATTAATGATACGTCTTATAAGCCGGCTCGTGGTGAGCTTAGAGGGGCCTGAATAATGCCCTGGATAGAAGGAACGGTTCTTCTTCTGTTCTCGTGCTCCTGTGTGTGGGCTGAAAATCTTTCTCTAGCGTTTTAAATTATTACTTTTTGATCGCAACTTATTAGAGTGGTAGGGAGACTTGGGCACCTTCACCAATATGTTACATAGGCGGGCCCTTTCCTTAGGTCTCCTATGTGCGCCGATAGGGTTGTAAACTCCGATTCTTATTAAGATACTCTCCTACATAGGGTCTTTCGAGTAAATAACTTGCTGAAGCTTTATTTGGCTTGAGAGTATAAACGTTTGGTTAAGGATTTGAACATGCTTTAGGAGGTCCCTCCAGAGTACGTTCTCCTTAGAAGGTACATTTATGGAAGTTCAGAACCACTTAAGTTTAAAATGAGACTCAACTTAAGTCTGAAGTTACTGAATCTTGGATAGCCTTTTATATTGCTTATTATTATCAACATTCGACTTGTCAACAAAATCAGTCTGACCATGCATTACTTGATTAATTAATTATTAGCCTGAGCAAAATACAGTTAGGAAAATCTTAGTCTGGGGAGTATTAGAGCACTATCGCAAAAATCCGATAACTCCCATTTCCTAAAATTCGAAAAAATCGCATTTATAGGTTAGCATATTTAGAAAAATCAGTATATGGTTCTAGATAACAACAAAACGTTAATTTAATTTAATATTATTTATGGTGGTGCCTAGACTATAATGGAATACTGAAAGCAGATTTACTATGTCAAAGAAGCATAAACTAAAAAACAAATTAGGCTTAAATGATTTTTGGCGGAATAAAAAGGGATCAATAAATATAAAAAATAATTATTAAGATAAATTTGGTGGTCAAGGCGTAAGAACAAAGTGGTTTATTAATTATAGCAACCGCATAAAAAAAACTCATTTTTGTTGTCCTCATCCCTGACTGTTGTAGGAAGTTCATCTCAGTTTTTAATGTTGTCAGGATTGGTACCAACCATGAAATTCTTCACAACTTGCACAACTGCAGCAAACTGTTTTTCTTCTTTTGAGAGTGTTTTTAAAATACATATTCTTTAAATTTACTCCATCAAAACTTTTTAAACGGCCTTTACTATAAACTTGAATTTGTTGAAAGTCGGCAGCTTGGTCTTATTTATATTGTATTATTCTGGGTTTTCACTACTTAAATTAAAAACATTTGTTTTCAATCAATTAATCTTTTCTCCTTCGCTGTTTTTATTTGTGTTTTTAATAAAACTTTTAGATAGCTTAACTTAAGTCAAATCCTTGAAATCGAAAGGAACCTAAATCTTTTTGTTCCTTATGCGCCTGGATCTTGCAATTCTAAAAATGTTTAACGAATCTCCAAAACCCCTACATTTATTTTAATTAAGTAAATACATAATTTTAAATTTAATACGGCCGACCTTCCATCATTACTGATGTTGCCTGAGTGGCAAATTTTCGGACGGTCTGTGATCTCCTAAAGATCCTCAGGTGTGGATATGGCGGTAGAAATTGGTACTGGTCAAATGTAGTGGTCACAATCGGATTTGTATACGAGATTATCACTTTCTGATGGATATGACGATCGCAGGTATATTCAGTGCGACGTCTCTTGCTTTACTGTAATAACTGGTCTAGCTCTGACATCTAGATAAGTCTTGTCCATCTGGGTTTTGTCCATTTGGATCACATCGAGTCCATATGTTTTGGCTTTTAAACATGGCTGACTCGGCTGGGTTTCATCAGTATGCATCGCGTCGGGTTCTGAACGCTATACGAGTCCTGGAATAGTATGTTCAGGCTAAACAGAAGTAGGTTGTGGCTGGATCTCGTTTGTCTGCACAGACGTACAGACGTAGGCAGACGTACTGGTACAATTCTTGTAGGCAAATCATCTGCTCCTAAGAATGGATCTGCTTTGGGGAACGAATATACAACAACATATCGAAGGTCCATATTTGCTCTGCAATCTCCACGATCCAACCATGATAGCGACTTTTTTCGGAAGGGATGGAAACTTTCCTGGTTTGTGATATGACCGGGTTAGATGTCTCTAATAGTTCTTCTTTTCGTACATCGGACCATGGATCCTAAAATTCATACCCAATAGAGCACTGTGGCAGTTCTGGATAACTTGCACTGCCACTTTGGGAACTGGTACCAGGGACAGCAGGATCCCATGCCAGCATGTTCAACTCTGCAAGATCAGAAGTCTCGGAGGAGGATTCGTCCATTCGTTCATTCATAACAAGGGTAGGCAGTTTCGAGCATTTTCGAAGGGATTAGGGTTCCATTTTTCAGGATGGGTCTCTTGGTAATCCACATATTCCTCCTTGGATTCCCAAAGATTCACCTCCACATTTGAAATAGGCTACACACCGGTCCCCGGTTCGAATTAGGTTTCCTGCCTACCGTCAGCAAGCCTACCTGGTTCTGGACCAGAACAAATTTGTAGTTTCTGTTTTCATTGCAAATTTAAGCAATAAATTATTTAAAATACCAGTAATATTATTTTTTCTTTCCAGTGCCATTTAAACTTTTGACTTCTAAAATTTTCAGGCAAATATCCTGCACGTAAACAACCGTTTTTTGTACGTTTTGGTTGTCGAATCTGCCAAACATTATGGAAGAATCTTTTCCTTGCACTTTACTGATTTTTGCTGTTTCAAAATCGCGATAGAAGACGTGATTATTTTTAGTCAAAATATATTAAATAACTTACTTGATTATGGTTGTCCGCATTTTTTAAAATTTATATAGCACCACAGGTTGTTAAATCTCTTTAACTGATTTTTGCTGTATAATTGTAGTTTAAATAATCATATTATTCACAAACAATACCCTTTTAAGGTAACTTATGATTTCGCAGTAAAAATTCCAGTCGTTGAAAAAAAAGAATTTCAAAATTTGGTTAAAAGCACAGTTTTTTTGACTGTACAAATTTGGGTCTAGTTGACTAATGGTAAACAGGTCTGCAAAACAAAGTTCTAAATCATTGTTTGGACTTTCAGGGATTTGCTAGTTAACTAGAATCAAATTTTTTGAATTATCGATATTAGAGATAGCAAAAAGGTATATAAGTTTTATGTTTTCATGTGGACTTTTTACTAACTTCGTGGAATTCTGCCTTATTTCTAACCTTAAAATTTCTATCTACAATACTAAAAAGAAAAAGAAATCAAATATACAAAGAATGGTTTTTATTTAGAAACACTTTATTTCGTGGAACGCTCCGCTATTAATAAAATATGAAATTGAAAACTTAAATGGACTTTGGGACCAGCGGGAAATTTCCCGTTGTGGTTACAATACGGGGACAAATATGTTTTAATGCTTTTATTTTATTTTTCTCATATTGCTTCGGGCCAAATATACTGTTTCATTTTGTAGATGAAAATATGTAGGTTTTTAATAACACGTGTTTGTAAATTAAGCCTCGAAACCAGCAGTGTTAATTATATAAAGTTGAACATGTTTCTCTAGACGTGAAAATTTATTTTTAGTATTGAAATATAAAGGCAAAACTCTGAGTCTTTTCACACGAGTGAAATATTATCACCAGTAATTAAATAACCAGTTGCGGAATATGAGTTCGTCTATACACACCACAGATTGTTACCAGAAAGAACATATAGAGGATGTTTGATTATATTTAAAACGGGATCATCAAGATTATGTAATAGAGATATCGAAAGATATTATATAGAAACATGTTATGGTTTTCTTTAAAGCGCCAGCATTTGCTAAAAATAGATAAATGACAATTGGAAAGTAAAAATAGTAGCATCAACTTTCTTATTTTAAATGGATAACCCCTACATATTATAATTTCGTTAAATGAACTTCTTGTTGACTATAAATATGATAGGTTTGACACCTTTAAAACACAACCGAGACATTTGACAAAAACCAAGACAGAAGAGGCGGAATACCCCTATTGGCTCAACTTTCGTGTTAGAATATTCTCTTTTTCTCTAACACAGTGTTTTGGTCAATAAATATTACACCATTTTGCTTTAAATAAAATACTGTAAATACTTTTAATGCAGTTGAATCCTCATGACAATTTGGGACCTTGGTATAAACCTAACTAATCATGTTGATTTAGAAATACTATTAGCAGTGTTGCAAGTTTCTAAATTTGTTTGCATAAAAATCAAATAATATGTGAAAATCAACTGGTAAATTTTTGGTACGGTTCCAAGATGGTGAACGAAAATGGCGATTTAGTAAAATATTTAAAACTTCATCCTGAAAAACTACCTAATAGATTAATTTCAAATTTTGTGCAAGCATTAATTGCAATATATAGATGAACTGGTAAGACTGCGGTACGAATTCAAGATGGCGGAACAAAATGGCGGCCAAATAAAATATTTGTATCATGAAAAAATAACCTTCCCAGATTTTTAAGATTACCACGTTTTAGCGTCACGTTTGCACTCCTTCTATAGGCACTCTATGGTGTACCTGAAATTTGAAACTTAGCCCCCAACCACTTGACTTGAAATTTACATTTGCGACCCATCATATTATTCAGTGAGTCTTACACCACAATTTTTAAGTTTTGCACTTCTCATTTAGACACTATACAAATACCTAAAATAATATGCTGGGTCGCAAATATAAATTTGTCAAGTAGGATGTACTAGGTTATAAGTTTCAGGTATTTGTAGAGTGCCTATAGAATGGGTGCAAAACTTAAAATTTGTTATGCAAAACGGTGGAAAACCCACCGAATAATATGATCGGTGATAAATTTGTACATTTGTCAAGAGAGGGGGCTAAGTTTCAAATTTGAGGTATTTGTAGAGTACAGTAACTTCTTGCAGATGCAGGAGCTTTTCATGAATCTCCTGAGGATTGTTTTCGTACCAAAAAATGACAATTGTTCTATTGATGTATTTCCTTAACCAAAAATCGGTAAATTTCCTTTACCCGTAACTTCCCCCGTTATGAATCTTTCCTTTTATTAGGAATAGTGAACGGTGACCCAATTTAGTTCAGTACATAGTCATTTGGTAATACATATACACCATCTTTTCAAACATTTTTATTGGCACCATTTGATTCCACTATATTGGATTCCTGCCAATATATTACCAGTTTCTACTTATGCCAGACTTGATGTTTGGGCATAATTTTAAATAAATTCAATAAGTAGTTTTACAATGAAACATATATTTTAAATTCGTACCGCAATTTTATGTTTGCACACAATTTTTCGATATTTCATTAGGCTGTCATTTTGTTTGCTATTTTATATCCAGTTACCAGTTCATTCCTATGTAGCTTTTATTTTATTTTATTAGCAAATAAAAATATAAACCTTGTTTGTTAAAAAAAGGGTCTTAGACTCAAAATCGTGGTAATGGTACTACAAAATAATTTTTAATTTAAAACGTAATTTTGCTCCTGTTGCTCCCCCCTCCCTAAACGGGCCACTAAGCTAAGCATTTGAATAATAAATATTAGAATTTTAAATTCATTTTTGGAAGTTCAGCAGTATCGGTAAAGCATCTATTAGGTAATCCAATATATTTCTGTGCCTAGGATATTTATAATAAACGCATAATCATTTCTTAATTTTAAACTTAATAATTCAGTCGCTAAGTTTTGTAATTTCTAAATTCATGGTAAATATTTTCCAGCCAGTTTATTGGAAATTAAGCTAGGCAAAAATATAAAATTGATTGTTTCCTCAATATAAGCAGTGGGTGAGAGAGGGAATATATTTCACTGCACATCCTAGACAGACCCGCGCATGGTATCCACGCCAGCTGACGAGCTTGAGGTTAGCCCCAACAGGGTCTTTAGCACCAAACCGAACGGCAGTTCTAGAACCAAAGACATACAAGCCAACAAGAAACTAGCATAAATTAGAACCATTGGGGGATAATAACACAACATTTATTTGGCAAATATATTCGGCACAATTTTAAAATTTTTTCGACTTGCTATAATTTTTTTTTAAGTATTAAGGAAATAAACTATTAAAAACAGGGGAATCTTTTAAGTTGCGGCTGAGAGCTCTCTGGTTTGCAACTTGAAATTTACTTATGGAAAGTTTATTTAGGACTTCTGTGATTAAAAGTTGCCTGGGACAGAGACAATAGTAAACTCTTATTGTTAAAAGTCCTGTTAAAAACCTAAGATAAAATAAAATATTAAAAACCAGTGGATTCTTTGAAGTTGGGGCTGAGAGCTGTCTAGTTTACAACTTGAATTTAACTCTTAGAAAGTAGTAAACTCCTAGTATTAAAAAGACCTGTCATAATTAAAACCTAAGATAAAATGAGGCTAAAAGCTGTCTGGTTTGCAACTAAAAATTTACCTTTGAAATGTTTATTCACGATTTTTGTGGTTGAGAGTTGTCTGACACATAGGAAATAATAAACTCTGAATACTTTTTCCGTTTCTGCTCTAAGACCGTTATAGATCCAAAAATCATAATTTCTTTTTAAAATATCGTATCTATCTAAGAAACACAGGTTACATTTCTGTTTAACCGCTAACGAACATCTTTTCATTGGTTTTGGCTCGCTTTATCCATAGTTCAATCTCCACATGGCTTTATAATTTTCGCATGGTTTTCGCATCTGTTATACATTTACCCGGCAACATCTAAGTTTATACTAAAATTATACATAATTAAAACGGGTAAAGTTTCAAACAGATCTTATTATTTGTTTTGATTGGGACCCTTTTGTTCTTGTTTTATCACTTTTTTGTGTAAAACCTACCTAGAAGTATGGTGGGGTGTCTATCACTATAATCCAGAGACTGGCTCTTAAGACAGCAACATATTGTATTTTTTCATCCGTGAATGACTAAGAAACCACATATACATATATATATATATATATATATATATATATATATATATATATATATATATATATATATATATATATATATATATATATATATATATATGTTCTAAAGAAGAAACATTATGACGCTCTCAGAATTATTTGACACAAAACAACTGCTATTAGTTCAAGTCGATAAATTATACCATGTATTAACTAATTTGAAATAATTTATTTTGTTCTAACGGAGAAACATTTAAAATTAAAGATATTCCTATTTAATAGAAATGTCAAAAAAATACTTGACATGAGTACCTACGGCAATTAAACTTTGGTGTGTATTTCTGATTATTCCAACGCTCCTTAATACTTTTCAATGGGAAAACAACTAAATTATGAATTAATTTTTTTTTTAATTTAGCCGTGCTTTAATGTGCACGATATTTAAGAAATCTTTTTTTAAATACAAATTATTAAGGCGCTTATTTACTTAACGGATAGATTTGCTTGTTGGTCGGTACTTCACTGAAATAAATCGTTGCACTCAATTGTATACAGCATGTAACAAAAGTATGAATTTAATGAAAATATGTACTTAGGTACAAAATTATGCCGGATCCAATAGCGGATTCCACATTGCTGCCAAGTTTACTGTTTTTTGGTTATAAAAGGATAATATATTACTTTTTAAAAATTTGCGTAAAATTCTCAATACTTTTTATAAAGGGCACCCATTTAGGTATAAAATTATGCCGGATCAATAATATATATATATATATATATATATATATATATATATTTAAATATATATATATATATATACAATAGCAAGTCACACACTGCTGCCAAGTTTACCGTTTTTCTGTTATAAAAGGATTTTTTTTTAATCTGCGTAAAATTTTCAAAGAACAGTTTTATATATATATATATATATATATATATATATATATATATATATATATATATATATATATATATATATATATATATATATATATATATATATATATATATATATATATATATATATATATATATATATATATATATATATATGAAGCCGAGTTTTTTAGTGATGTATTCTTGACTGCATTGTAAAGATTTATTTCACGTCGTGGTGCCATAGCGGACATTTAAAGGACTTCTAAATAAATAGTTCAAAATCCTTTAATTAAGTTGTCAGATGGCATTTTAATGCTCCGTCAGCTCAAAATTTTGGAGGGATTTGGAAAGCTGCTATTAAGTTTGTAAAGAAACATATTTTGCGTGCGGTTGGAACTCATATAATGACATATGACAAGTTTCTGTATTAATTTAAAAAAACAACCGCGTTTAATTCCACCGTATTACCCCAGTATATTCACTGAGCCAGACCTTATAGACGTTAAGCTTGAGAAACTTTGACATTGGCAACTTTTACAACGCATTCACCAGCATTTTTGGAAAAGATTACCTATACGGAGTATCTCAATCCACGTAGTTAAAGATCACAGTGATATAACGACTTCACTAATATAAAAACTAATACATTAGTTTTGCTGAAATATTAGCCTGGTCTTTAGGACGATAGTGAAGTCACATCCAGACACGGACTGTATCAATCGCGCAGTCTGGATTTAAACTCACAAGGGAATTTTCAAACGCCTGGTTTCAAATGTTTGCCCTTTATCATATTATTAAAAAAATTATTATAGTAAACAAGAAAATAATTAATTTTTTTACAAAATATACCATTTTAGGTGAGCGGTGTGTCTCATCTAATCGAAATTTACTTTTTTTTGGGTAATTTTAATACATGTTAATTATTTAGTATTTATTAATACTTATTTCTCCCTTGTTTCACGTTTTATAAGCAATTTGAAATTAATGTTAATTTTAAACGAAACTTCGGTATAATATTTTCGGGAGGCATGTGACAATCTTGATATATAAGGGAGAAGTGTGAGCCACGCGCTCCACATCGGAAGGAACCAAGGAACCTTTTCGAAGCAGAAAACCTCTCTTTCTCGATTCTAACTCCATTCGCAACGCATGCGAAAGTGTAATTAAAACCTTTTAAACCGGCTTATATAAATCAAATCCTACCTTTGTTATTCTATATAACACCCCCTGCAAACATTAGTAGAGAGTGCTCCGAAAGTATGAGGGAATTGACTGAATCCATTTGAAGAATATTTAAAAAGTCCAGAAGTAGCCATAAGGTAGGCCATTTTTATTTTGAAACTATCACATTACGTTTTCCGTTATTGCAGTAATTGAAATAAAATTAAAATTCCTTTGAAATTCTCTCCACACTCTTATACTCACAATTTAAACAAACTATAAATACATACTGTCAAGATATACTTAACTCTAATTAAGGGAAGCATTAGGCCAAAGTTGTCAGACTTCATTAACGACAGACACGTTTATCAAATTAACACAATATATTTTACAGGCTAATTACCAATTTATTTGGTTATTTGTGTGGCAGTTTTCAATTTGTTACATAATGCTAATACCGTTTAGTTACTATCTAATTGCCTTCCCGACTTGGCGCTGTTAAAAGTTCAACCAAGTGCTAATTGAGGTTGTTAGTGCATCTGGCCGACTGAGCCTGACGTAATCTGGTCCAGAGCCAATAAACATCTGGGGGTTGCGGTTTTCCAAATGGACTAATCTGGAGACGAATTTTGCAATGAAGGCTATAAAGCTAATTGGACAATAAATGTATGCATAGGCCTCCTCGCCTGTTTAGAATTCAGTGTATTACTGTATTTATAAAAAAATTTAAAAAAATTATTTGTTTATTTGCCTAGTTTTCTCCGTACATTAATAAAATTTAGTAAGATATGGGTTCTTACGTTTGAAATCAAAAAAAAATTCGTAGTTTTATCATATATCTTTTTAATTTGATGCTTAACTGATTTTTCGAAAATAAATTTAAACCCTTGATAAAAATCCCGGTTTTTTCATATAAAAATTTTTGATATGTTACAACAACGGCAACGAAGTTATAAAGTACTCTATAACGTGTTCCAATATCTTTCCGAAATAAAACCGTTACCGAGATATTTAAGATTTGTTCAGTTATTTTTTCGAAAATAAATGACTGCAAAAATATTTCCGTTTCGTTTATATTTAACATTTTCTGTCTTAAAATAATGGAGGTGCAACGCATTTTTAATCTGCTTTAGATCAGCCTGTATTAGTTCTGAAGCCCATGACCATGTTTTTGTATTTACCGCTGCACGTTTGATAAACTAATACATGATTAAATATAATATTCTGAAACTGCTCCTAAATTTTTTACGCCCTGAAATCAGTCGACACTAGAGTGGTGGAGGAAGGAAGTTGCAAGGAATAAAGTGTCTCTGGAACTCATTGCTGTGCATCTGACATTCTAGATTTAAGAAATATAGGTTACATGTAGCTAAATCTAAAATATCATCCGCGAAGTTTAGTTGCATTAATAAACTTGTTTTAAGCTAAAAAACTATGGAAAAATATACACAAAAGAGTAATCTCTAGTGGTCTCATATATTTTAAGATGTACGTCAGACCGCAAGCATCAGTTTACATATAAACACCATATTTTATACCTTTTCTTAAGTACAGGGTTTTTGGTTATAAATGCACCCCCTGTCACCTTTCACATTTTTATAGATATTAAAAAGTTCTCAATAAATGTTGGATTCCAAGCCCATTCCGGTTGCATGCATGTGTTGTCTTGTAAGAATTGTCTCACTCTCTGGCAAGTACCGAGCAGAACTGCCTTCTGAATGTCGACGAAAGTGTTAGTATGCAGTTCTATGATATTCAGGCTCTATTCTAGTATTTTTGCAACTAGTCTCCCAAGTTACCACAAGTATTCGTTGAAGTAACCGGAACTTGGTGTCGCCACGTTCTGTTTAAGCTGAGACAACGTAGTGATCACCAAAATGGGGAACTATATTCGTGAATAACATGTAACTGTGACTTTGACTATATATATATTTTCGGGCATTTGGTCCGGTTTTAATCCGTGGCAATGGGTTAAGACATCAGTAAGGTTTGGAAAATCAAATTGAGCTCTATATCGAAAAAATATCACTTTCAACTGTGCAAAATATAATTTGGCAACAAGAAGAGGCAACACCCCAGAAGAAAGAAATAATGATATTCAGGAAATTCAGAGAAATATTATTGAATAAACAAGACATTTAAACGAAAACGAGAACGAAGCAATTATAAAATCACTGGAATGCCAAAAAAGAATTTACGATAAATGAGACGGAGTTAATAGCGGACATGCAGGGCATTTTATTTGGGCTAAAAATCATAGGTTTTATTTATTTTCATGTAATTTCCAAATTTAGTAAATAGAATTTAAAAACTATGTAAAATATTTTACCTCATTTCCTAAATATTTTGTAGAATATTAGCACAAAATAAAAATGAGTCAAGCAGTAAATCAATTATATCCAAAAAATCGTAGCATTTTGTAACTCTCAAATATTCCATATTTCGAAAACCGTTAAATTTTGATACTTGGTATATTATACAAAAATATGCAGAATTTAATACAAAATTCAAAAACATAAAAAAATGAGGAATATTATATTTAAAAAACAAATTTCCTACTTGCCTTGCTTTTTTGAAACAACCTGTATACATTAAAATATAAACATATGAAAAAGCAAATCGAATCGCACAAATTTTGTTTGAAACATTTTTTTCTAATTTCAACAATAACCGAGATATTGCCATTTGGAGTTGGATTAAATCATTTTAAAATGTTTTTTATATTTATATTTTTATGTTGTTTAATAACATTATTTTTGGTGTCGTTTTTTTCCCTCTGAGAGCTGGATATTTAATTTAATTTAGTTTCTACGTCCTGGATATTATAAATTTAAAGTTGTTAACCCTACTTCCAATTAAAGACCTATTCATATTTACGATACGTGTACAAAATCAGTAAAGTGTTGCATTATTTTTTTATATTAAATGGTGAAAATCATATGAATGTGTCCTGGATTCGTGATATCTTGTGAAAATGACTAAAACCTGGTAATTATACATTACATTATACTAATAATCATGTAATCTCCTGCATATTGGGTTATTCTCGTCTACCTGATAATATTCAAGAAGGAGGAGATTTATTCAACGTAAAAAAAGGGGGCGCGAAATACAAAACTTTAAAAACCGTTTCTGTATAATATGCTTGGCGTTAGTAATTATACGAAAGTTTTACAATAGTTAACTGACTTTAGTGAAAATAATATTAATATTTTTTATGTGATCTTTCAAGATATAATTTATATTAAATTGGATGTCCAACCGATCTCATATAATCGTTCCAATGTGCAGCAACAAAAATGAAAAACGATTGGGCAGGTCAAAAGCTTCATATTTTTGCGCCAAGACGTATATTTCTATTTTTCTTTTGTTCTATATAGGTAAAAAAATTGAGTAAAACCGTGTTTGGAAAAAATACACACATTTTGTGGTGGGCATTTCCGAACATAATGTAAGTGAAAGAAGTCATCCATAGTTCTTAAAGAGACCTATACATAATAGTATTAAAACAAAATCATAAAGTCTAGATATCAATCAAATAGTAAACTTAAGGCTCTTGTCTCTTTTTTCCTATATACACATATATATATATATATATATATATATATATATATATATATATATATATATATATATATATATATATATATATATATATATATATATATGTATATATATATATATATATATATTAATCAATCAAATACTGGACTGTAAAACACTCATGGAAAAAAAAGTAACGTCAAACAATCCAGACACATTTTATAGAATGCTATACAAAAGCCGTTTAACAGAACACTCTTTGCAAAAAAAATATAAAGGGAAATCAGGGAATTGTTAACCTAGGCTCAAAAGATAAAAGATGCCAGATCCCAGCATGGACAAAACTGTCAATGTCTTAAAAATTAAGAAAAACAAACCTCCTGGTGAACAGACAGAATTGTTAAAGACCTAATTAAAATAGATAAACCAGATTTATTGAAAAAAAAAAACAGAGTGCTGTTCGATATGTGTTTGAATCGTACCAAAAAATTGAAAAACGCAATTATGGCCTTGCTACGCAAAAAAAGGAACAAAGCCGACCTACAAAACCACAGATCCATAAATGTCATTTATATAAACTATTTACATGAATCATCAGATTTAGAATGAAAAATAAATTGAAATTTTAATAGCCAAGGGTTTCGCAAGATCTTCAGAATAAATATCCATCTCTTGTAACTGAAGACCCGTAAAGAAAAAAGTTTTGAGTATAGTAGACTATCAGCCCTCTCTTTCATTGATTTCCAAAAGGCTTCCGACACCATTGAACCTAATAGCGCTCGAAGTTTGCCGAATAGACGAACGTTATACACGTCTTATAAATAATATTTACCAGAATACACAAATACACTAACGAGAATGAGAGGAGTTTGCCAAGGCGACACTATATCTCGTAAACTCTTCACCGCGGTCCTGGAGCATGCGTTTAAGATGCTGCAAAGTGGGTCTAAAATAATATTAAATTTGGAAAGATCAAATTTAATATATATATATATATATATATATATATATATATATATATATGTTTATTTAGGCTTTTCCGGATGTTTGAGTCTATATATCCAATAAAAATAGGTAATGACGACTATCGATATGTCTGTAAGTATCGGTCCGTAGAAACGGTTAAGTTTTTTAGCTAATCTGAGCATTGTTGGTTGCATAACTGTGTAACATAAAATATGTTTTGAGTCTATGTGGTTAAATGTAAAAAACAAATATAAAGAAGAATATACGTCATGTCACGCCAATGTCATTTGTCAATTATGTCATAGCATGCCTTTTAATGTAAAGTTAAAACTGTTGTTATGCCAAAATAAACTAAGCTAATCATTATTTATGTTATTAAAATTCGAATGAGGTTCGAAGTTAAACGTGTCAATAATACAGGTGCGTACTAGACTTTTCTTGGCATTGGCTATTTCCATTTTTTCATATAGATCTAGTTTCCTGCCCTTGGGACACTCGTGCAAAATGTTGATATATATGTACGGAGAAACTGTGTTCGGAAGATAATAAATGTTTCGGAAATTCAGAGTAAGTTTCCGTTATGTTTGAATTTTTATATTTGTTAAAAATAATGTTCCTGTACTCTGGTAGATTTCTTTCTCCCGGACTAGCCCACATGAACTGCAGAACAGACGCTACAACTCAAAGAATATACTCTGGATTTAGAAAATATATCAGTCTTATCCTTGAGTTTAACTAGATGCTTTTTAAGAGTGTTACAGTTTTAAATGCGATATATATATATATATATATATATATATATATATATATATATATATATATATATATATATATATATATATATATATATATATATATATATATATATATATATATATATATATATATATATATATATATATATATATATATATATATATATATATATATATATATATATATATATATATATATATATCGCATTTAAAACTGTAACACTCTTAAAAAGCATCTAGTTAAACTCAAGGATAAGACTGATATATTTTCTAAATCCAGAGTATATTCTTTGAGTTGTAGCGTCTGTTCTGCAGTTCATGTGGGCTAGTCCGGGAGAAAGAAATCTACCAGAGTACAGAAACATTATTTTTAGCAAATATAAAAATTCAAACATAACGGAAACTTACTCTGAATTTCCGAAACATTTATTATCTTCCGAACACAGTTTCTCCGTACATATATATCAACATTTTGCACGAGTGTCCCAAGGGCAGGAAACTAGATCTATATGAAAAAATGGAAATAGCCAATGCCAAGAAAAGTCTAGTACGCACCTGTATCATTGACATGTTTAACTTCGAACCTCATTCGAATTTTAATAACATAAATAATGATTAGCTTAGTTTATTTTGGCATAACAACAGTTTTAACTTTACATTAAAAGGCATGCTATGACATAATTGACAAATGACTTTATATTTGTTTTTTACATTTAACCACATAGACTCAAAACATATTTTATGTTACACAGTTATGCAACCAACAATGCTCAGATTAGCTAAAAAACTTAACCGTTTCTACGGACCGATACTTACAGACATATCGATAGTCGTCATTACCTATTTTTATTGAATATATAGACTCAAACATCCGGAAAAGCCTAAATAAACAATATATATTTATATATATATATATATATATATATATATATATATATATTAAATTTGATCTTTCCAAATTTAATATTATTTTAGACCCACTTTGCAGCATCTTAAACGCATGCTCCAGGACCGCGGTGAAGAGTTTACGAGATATAGTGTCGCCTTGGCAAATTCCTCTCATTCTCGTTAGTGTATTTGTGTATTCTGGTAAATATTATATTATTATTATAAGACGTGTATAACGTTCGTCTATTCGGCAAACTTCGAGCGCTATTAGGTTCAATGGTGTCGGAAGCCTTTTGGAAATCAATGAAAGAGAGGGCTGATAGTCTACTATACTCAAAACTTTTTTCTTTACGGGTCTTCAGTTACAAGAGATGGATATTTATTCTGAAGATCTTGCGAAACCCTTGGCTATTAAAATTTCAATTTATTTTTCATTCTAAATCTGATGATTCATGTAAATAGTTTATATAAATGACATTTATGGATCTGTGGTTTTGTAGGTTGGCTTTGTTCCTTTTTTTGCGTAGCAAGGCCATAATTGCGTTTTTCAATTTTTTGGTACGATTCAAACACATATCGAACAGCACTCTGTTTTTTTTTTCAATAAATCTGGTTTACCTATTTTAATTAGGTCTTTAACAATTCTGTCTGTTCACCAGGAGGTTTGTTTTTCTTAATTTTTAAGACATTGACAGTTTTGTCCATGCTGGGATCTGGAATCTTTTATCTATTGAGCCTAGGTTAACAATTCCCTGATTTCCCTTTATATTTTTTTTGCAAAGAGTGTTCTGTTAAACGGCTTTTGTATAGCATTCTATAAAATGTGTCTGGATTGTTTGACGTTACTTTTTTTTCCATTAGTGTTTTCCAGTCCAGTATTTGATTGATTCTGTTTGTGAATTTTCGTCTTAAGATTTTGGTTACTTCTTAGTTTTCTTCTAAGTACTTTTGTTATCAGGACTAAGTCCTTCTTATCGCCTATTGTACGTGCAATATTTTTATATATATATATATATATATATATATATATATATATATATATATATATATATATATATATATATATATATATATATATATATATATATATATATATATATATATATATATATATATATATATATATATATATATATTGAGTTTTCGCAACAACGGGGACAAACGCAACTAGGCTGTTAGCTGTTAGTTTATTTGGGATATTTGGTTTAAGAAACTGTGCTAGATATAGACATGTCGCGTTCGTCATTACTTGTCAATTCCCAAAGTTGTTCTACAGTATTATATAAATAAAAAGCTCACAAAATAATGTTGCTTTTAGAAAAGTCGAGAATAAAGCAGTCTGCTAGCAGTGCAAATGTTGCGAGGATAGTGGAGACAAAGATATGGAGGAACTTTCGGCAATTTGAATAATACACAATTAGAGTCAGAAGTAGAATCTGTTGTTCATCTTTTTAAACAAGATGATATTAGGGTTGATGAGAATATTCTTTCAAAAAGAATTGTGGATGAAGTCTTAGATACTCCCGTTACACAAGGAAATCAAACAGATATTGAAGAAATAGAGGAAGTTGCTGAGCCATTAGCAAAGAAATCGTTAAAAGTGGTACCTAACTGGATTCAAAAAGATTTACAGGTTGAAAATCCGCAAATGTTCGACTAACACAAAAGAAATCAGAATGGAATTATGCTTTGCCATCATTTTATTCGCGTCTACTGACGTAGATATTTAACTTTTTTTAACGACAAATTTTTGTTACATATAGTAAAAGAAACAGTTCGTTACACAATTCAGAATGATCATAAATTAGAATTCGGGTTAGATGGGTTGAAAACATTCATAGGAGTTTTATTAGTTAGTTCGTATAAGGTAAACTACCGTAGACGTATATACCGGTATAAATCAGATGACGTTAAATACATTATGATTTCCAACAGTATGCGTCGAAACAGATTTGGGACCATTATGAGATTTCTTTACTTGAATGATAATCATGCCATAGATCAAACAGACAGAACATATAAAATATATCCCTATCTCAACAAGCTCAGAGAATCATTTCGTGAATACGCTATTTGCGAGACTGAATCCAGCATTGACGAAGCAATGATCCGGTACTTTGGACAACATGGAATGAAACAGCACGTAAAAGAGCAGCCACTACGTTTTGGCTATAACAGTTAGTGTTGGAATCTAAAATTTGGTTACCTGACATTCAGATTTATCCAGGAACCAAGGGACAAGAAAATAAATATAAAAAATGGTTTGGTCTTGAAGGTGGAATTATTTTACCGTTCGCCGAGCTTATACCTAAAATAGGAAATAATGAATATATGCCTCACACTTTATATGCAGATAACTATTTTTCATCCCTAAAACTTATAGACCATTTAACGTCCAATGGAATTGGGTATGTTACACACTTAGACCTTATAGAGTTAAAAAATATTCATTCACAGAAGTTACGAACAAGTCAGCAATTTGAAAACTCTTTTGGTGAGAATAACAAAGTTTGCATCTGCAAATTGAACGACAATAGTGTAGTTACTCTGTCTTCTAAGTGTCTAGGTATTACCCCAATTCATCAAGCTATCAGATATATGTTTTCTGAAAGTAAAAGGGTCAGTCAAAGTTGCTTAACCAAATTTGATAAAGAATTACAATGAAATTAAGGGTACACACGACAGAATGGAGGAACACGTATCAGACTATCGCACAAGTTTGAAGTTAAAGAAGTGGTGGTACTGGCCACTCTTTATTTGGGGATTGGATGTTTCTATAGAAAATGCTTGGCTTATCTATCGTAAAATGCAAGTTTTGGCGAAATAGAGCAAAAGCACTCCCAGCAGACTAAGTCCTGTTCAATCAATTCGAAAACGAACAACAATAGATGCCAGATATGATAATATAGGACACCTGATTTGTTTTCGAAAAAAAAAAGAAAGCTTTGTGCCCTTTATCACTCTACGACTATTAGAAAATATTCTAAATGTAACGTCGGTTTACATGAAAAATGTTTTGTCAGATATCATACTGAATAGGATTAGAATAAGTCTTGAACGATTTATATATTCCGTTTTCTCGTTTCTGTTATAAATAAACATTTAGAATTATATTCTTTAAAAATATGTTTTTTATTTAGTTGTGCTTCATCTGCCCGGTGTTGCGTTTTTGTAATACCCCTTTTTGCAAAGAAATGGGGTGGCTGTCAATAATAACATTTATATACCTTAACTTGATACATATGCATACAAAAGTTCCAAGGAAAACCGAAGTTCAGGGCACTAATGGGTTAATGTATATTTTTACTAATATTACCATAGTTTTGCCCCAAAAGTCAATATTCAAATCTTTTTTCAAGTTTTTCTGTTCACCGATGTGTAAAGAAACTCAAATCGGTTTTCAGTTACTTATCGCTTTCAACGACGTTGTTTGGGCCTAATGCAACCCTGGACGTCCGATAAGACCCCAACGCAAGGCAGCGCGGCGAAAAGAAACATTCCGATAGAAGTCAAGTCGCAATGAAGATGTTATAATTTGTTGTTGTTTTTCTTTCAATATTAAAATTGACTTTTAATAAAAATAAGTGTTATAAACGAATCCAGCATTTGATACCAAACACATACTATTGAATAAACAAAATACTCTCAAAATAGTGATACTTTCGAAGCGTCTCAAAATATCTATACGTGGAACAACAGTACGTCGCGATGAATTATTAACAACATATGTATCGAGAATTTTATGTGTTATCGACATATCTTGGATGCTGTACATACCAATCGACAAATAATATATGTATCGAGCATTCAATACAGTCCACAGCTGATTTCTGGTTTGAGAATTAAATTTGAATTTACTTTAAGTTTGATTTATTTTCTATCTTTTGTTAATATATACAGTGCCCTTTTATATTGTTATAAATAGGTATTTTTTAAGCGAAAATTCGACATTTTGTGAATATTTATGCGATATTTTATGCAACAATTCGATATAATCTGGGGAATTTCATATTCAATTTATACCTAAACGTTTATAATACGGTAATAACATGGCAGAAGATAATGAAACACTTAAAACTTTAATTAAAAAACGAGCATCAAGTAAGGCAAAGCTTACTTCTTTTGAAAAATACGTAAACTCGTTTGATGGTTTAGAAATTTGGGAATTAGGGAGAATAAAACAGATTGAACTTAATCAAAGAATAGGTAACGCAGAAAACTTCTTTCATAGCTTTGACGAAATACAAATTGACATCTAGTGTTTAAGTTCAAATCCCGATGATCAGTTTACTGAAGCGAAAATTTCGAAAATAAATTTTACAAGGTCTTAGTTAAAGCAAAGGATATATCTGAACAATTTTCAAATTTTGAAAGCGGAGAAGTAAATTCACAAGCCTCTTCTACTCAATCGAATAAAGCAGTACATGAAGGGGTTAAATTACCTGAAATCAAGCTACCTAAACTTGATGGGAGATACGAAACTTGGAAGGATATTTGCGGGCATCCTTGGTTGGCTCTGCGCCGCTGGTAATACAGTCTCTCGAATTTAGTGCGGGTAACTACGCGATAGCCTGGAGAACGTTGTGTGACAGATTTAACAATAAGCAATTATTGATTCAAAACCATTTAAAATCTATTTTTCAACCGGAAAATATTAGTTTAGCTACGGCTTGTAAAATTCGACATTTATACGAAAGTTTATTTAAGCATTTAAACAGTTTAAAATCGCTTGGAGAATCTGTAGATTCTTGGAGTACACTCCTAATATATATTATCACGAATAAATTAGACAAAAATACGGCCCAGGAATGGGAAAAGTTTAAATTGCATTATGATGAAATAACGTTAGAGTTATTCAAAGAATTTCTTAAAAAGAGAGCGAATTTATTTGAGACGTTAGAATTAAATTCAGAGCAATTTTTAAACGAAACAAAGAAAAACGACGTACGAAAATCATATCAAAATACAAATAAATCATTGAAGGATAACAATATTCAATCACGCGGATTTTTGAGCTACACAAATGTTCCGGAATCCTCGAAACCCAAGACCCTTTGTTACAATTGTAAAAAAGAACATAGTTTATATTATTGTCCCGAATTTTTAAAGTTAGGTATTAAAAATCGAATAACGAAAGTAAAAGAATTAAATTTATGTACTAACTGTCTAAAAAGAAATCATTTTGCAAAAGATTGTAAATGGTCAGGATGTAAACAGTGTGGCGACAAACATAATAGTATTTTACACGAGTCTTCGAGCACAGTAGCCCACTTATGTCAAGATATTAATAACACGGAAAATACTGAAAATGATAACTCGACATGCGAATTAAGTGAAATAAACTTTACAAATTGTACATTAGCCACGTCAGAGAATTCAATCTTGTCTACTGCCAGGGTTGTTGTGCATAACAAGCACGATAATAAAATATTTATTACAGCCAGGTTGCTACTCGATTGTGGCTCCGAAAGTAGTTCTATTACCTCGATATTATGCGAAAAATTAAAATTGACCAAAACCAAAATAAATTTAGCCGTCTCTGGCATAAGCGACAGCATTTCTTACGCAAATTATAAATGTAACATAGTTATTCGATCTTTAAACGGTAGTTTTTCATATGATTTATCATGTTTTGTTCTAGATAGAATTACTTCATTTATTCCACATAGTCCTGTTAATATTCAACATTTAAATATTCCAGCAGATATTTGTTTAGCGGATCCTGACTTTAACATTCCGCAGCCTATCGATATTTTGATAGGTGCTAATGCGTTTTGGCACATATTAACAGTTGGCAAACTCAGCTTAGGGTTGCCAGATCCTATTTTACATAACACACAGTTGGGTTGGATTGTTACCGGGCGTATTGGTCTATCAAAGAGCAAGCGTGTGAGGATCATTTTACTAAGCACGTTACGGTCAATCACGAAGGCAGATTCGTCGTATCACTGCCATTTAAAATATGAAGCTCTCGGGAATTCTCGCGAAACAGCCATAAAACGTTTTTACATAATCAGAATTTACGTAATCTTTACACGGATTTTCTCAATGAGTATGAGCAGCTTGGTCATATAACGGATGTGACTGAAAAAATACAAAATGATTGTCCAGAATATTACATGCCGCATCACGGCGTGTTAAAGGAGTCCAGTCTCACTAGTAAACTCCGCGTTGTTTTCGATGCCTCGTGTGCAACATCCACCGGTCTCTCTTTAAATGACCTTCAAATGACCGGGCCCATTATCCAGAAGGATATATTGTCAATCATATTGCGCTTTCGCACTCGTCGTATAGTGTTGTGTAGCGATGTAAAAAAAATGTATAGACAAGTTCTAGTAAAACCAGAGCAACGCAAGTTACAAAAGATTTTATGGCGTTCCGATCCGAACGATAATATTAGAACATTTGAACTTAATACGGTAACCTACGGAACAACGGCGGGTTCATTTTTGGCAATTCGTTGCCTACATGAAATCGCAAATGAATGCGAAAATGAATTACCTATCATTGCAGATTTCATACGGAAAGACATGTACGTGGACGAGCTTTTAGCATGCGTTGATACAGTGGAAGAGGCAAAATTTGTCTGTCAAAATATTACTCGAGTATTAATTAAACACGGATTCGAACTCAGAAAATGGAAATCGAATGATACTAGCGTCTTACAAGGAATGAACGTCGAAAACATTCCTAACTTAATTGAATTTTCTGACAAGGATCATAGCAGCAAAACGTTAGGGTTATCATGGGATTGCGATCGCGATATTTTAACCTATACAGTTAACAATGCAAACGTAAGCCTAAATCCAAATGAAATTACGAAACGAACTATTCTTTCTCGCATCGCGACTATTTTTGACCCGCTCGGATTTATAAGCCCCTGTATTATAATAGTTAAGATATTATTGCAAAGGCTTTGGTCAGAAAATTTAACCTGGGATCAACCAGTTCCCGCTCAAATTCGAAAATTATGGTTAGAATGGTTATCAGAGCTTAACCAATTGAATCATTTTAAAATTCCACGACATGTAATAACTCTCAATTGGGTAGATATTTCTCTGCATGGTTTTGCTGATGCGTGCGAAACCAGCTATGGAGCATGTATTTACGTCGTGTCTATGAACTCGTGCAGTCTAAGAAATTCAAATTTGATATGTGCGAAATCCAAGGTGGTTCCCGTTAAGCCACTGACCATGCCAAGACTCGAACTGTCAGCCGCATTATTATTATCGCAACTTATCTCTAAAACATTGACTTCAATTAATCCAAGTGACGTAACTTGTTGGTCAGATGCAACAATCGTTTTGGGATGGATTAAAATGTCTCCTAATTTAATAAAGCCCTTTGTCGCGAACAGAGTGTTTGAAATCCAACAATTAACTGGTAGTTTTAAATGGCGACATGTTCCCACAAATCACAATGCAGCAGATATTGTATCGCGTGGACTCAGTCCTATGAAGTTAATCGATTCAAACATGTGGTTTCATGGATTACCGTGGTTATTAGACGATGCATTAAACTGGCCTAATATTATAGACATTAAAGTTGACTTACCCGAAATTAGAAAACCATTTTTAAGCTTGATAGCAGTAGCTAAGCTTAATTTTCCGATTGAACGTTTCTCAAGTCTTAATAAACTTAAACGCGTTTTAGCTTGGGTTTTAAGATTTTCAAACAATAGTAAACTTAATTCTGAACTAAGAAAATTTACACCTTTAACAGTAAACAAACTTATTTGAAATTTTTAATATTCTTATTAAAATATCACAGCAGGAATCTTTTTTTTGATAATTATCAAATGCTTAGTAGAAATAAACAGTTACATCCAAACAGTAAAATCTTAAGCTTACATCCATTTATAGACCCTCAAGGAATTTTGCGTGCTGGAGGCAGATTAACGAATTCAAATTACCCTTTTTCCAAAAAATATCCGATATTATGGTCACCAAGTCATGCTTTAACTAATCTTATTTTTGAATCCGAGCACAAACGATTACTCCATGCTGGCTCCAATTATTGTTGGCAAGTATCAGAGATAAATTTTGGTCAGTATCGGGTCGAAATATTTCAAGGAAAATTGTTCGGAATTGTGTTAAGTGTTCAAGATATAATATTAAAAAAATTGAGCCAATCATGGGTGACTTGCCTGAGGCGCGCGTTCAACCAACGACGCCTTTTACTATAGTCGGAGTGGATTATGCGGGTCCATTTCTTATGAAAGATAAACGTGGCCGAGGGTGCAAAACCATCAAATGTTGGGTCGCTTTATTTGTTTGTTTTGTCATTCGCGCCATTCATGTTGAGCTTGTTCTGTCTTTAAGTGCTGATGATTTTTTTCAAGCTTTTAATAGATTTATTAGTAGACGCGGTAAACCATTAGAAGTTTTTTCCGATAATGGCTCTAATTTTGTCAGGGCTAACAGTGATTTAAAAGAAATGGGTCTCTTTCTTAAAAATGAAGAAAACCAATACAAAATTAGTGACAATGTATCTAATTTAGGTATCAAATGGAACTTTATACCTACAAATTCTCCTCATTTTGGAGGGATATAAGAGGCCGGGGTCAAGAGCTTAAAGAATCACCTAAAACGGGTACTTGGCAACAATAGTTTATTCTTTTTTGATTTTCAAACCTTACTGGTGCGCAGCGAATCGGTTTTAAACTCCCGCCCTATCACTCCCCTTACTCACGATCCTGACGATCTGTCCTGCCTCACACCAGGCCATTTCCTAGTAGGCAAGACCCTCGAATCAGTACCAGAACCTACAGTATGCGACATTCAAGAAAATCGACTGAGCCAATACCAGTTATTGCAAAAACTCTATGAGCACTTCTGGGACAGATGGAGTCGAGAATACATAAGTGAGCTTCAACAACGGTGTAAGTGGAAAAAGAGCAAGGGTTCCGTAAAAGTTAGCCAGCTCGTACTTGTCAAAGACAACAATCTACCACCTTCAAAATGGCGACTAGGTCGAATCCTTAACCTAGTGAAGTGAAACGATGGAATCGCGCGTGTTGCAAATTTAAAGACAGCCGATGGTGTTAGTTAAACTCAAGGATAAGAGTGATATATTTTCTAAATCCTGAGTATATTCTTTAAGTTGTAGTGTCTGTTCTGCAGTTTATGTGGGCTAGTCCGGGAGAAAGAAATCTACCAGAGTACCGGAACATTTTTTTTAGCAAATATAAAAATTCAAACATAACAGAAACATAAACGAAACATTTATTATCTTCCGAACACAGTTTCTCCGTACATATATATCAACATTTTGTACGAGCGTCCCAAGGGCAGGAAACTAGTTCTATTGGAAAAAATGGAAATAGCCAATGACAAGAAAAGTCCAGTACGCACCTGTATCATTAACATTTAACTTCGAACCTCATTTAAATTTTAATAACATAAATCATGATTAGCTTTGTTTATTTTGGCGTAACAACAGTTTTATCTTTACTTTGAAAGGCCCGCTATGACATAATTGACAAATGACATTGACATGACATGACGTATATTCTTCTTTATATTTGTTTTTTACATTTAACCACATAGACTCAATACATATTTTATGTTACACAGTTATGCAACCAACAATGCTCAGATTACCTAAAAAACTTAACCGTTTCTTGTTATTGTTGTTCGTCTATTATGTAACTTTTATTTTGTATATTTTCTTTTAATACGTACTTGGGCATTCCACTTTTCAATTTTAAGGTAACTACAAGGCGAGTTAATTTTGCACACATTGTTATATTAGGTTTTCATTTATTGTAGGTCCTGTGATGCCAGCAAGGGCAAAACACGTATCACCTTAAGTTTTAATATTTGACTCAGATATAAACTATTATACTTTATTTTAATACTAAGCATATAATATATTCTGAATGAGGATAAGAACGGTTATGGCCGAAATGTGAAGCATCTGTAAAATGGTTGATCGGAATTGTCGAATCTGCACATGCGCCAACAATGTTTTCAAAAGTAATTTTTTCCACAAATTACGACTAGAAAAGAAGTATAGTATTTAACATGTTTAAAAACTATTTTTTACTTTTATGTGCCTACTTCTTGTGCCACAACAAACATTCGTGTGACAAGATCAGTTTTCAAAATGTGTCCAATATTCCTTCCCAGCATTCTAGATAACCCATTTTGGCACTGTTTTAATGGACGTAAATGTAAGGGTCGGTTACCCGTAATGAAGGAATGGATGGTAGTCAACTAAGTCAAGCTAAGATTTTATAAAAATGCGGTATTATTAACTATTAACAATATTAATAGTACAAAAATTACAACTATAAACATTTTTTACAAAATTTGAATAAACGTTTTCTCAGTTACTCTATTTACATTTCTAACCTATGTTTCTGTCACAATTCAAGTATTACATTAGACATTTGGATTTGTTTTATTATATACAATTTTATTCTTAACTTCCTTTTTATTGATAAGGCTCTCAGAGCTACGTAACTTTCGTAATAGTAGCGGTTTTCCATCCGCATTCTACTTGAAACCTAAAATATCAACTTCTCTTTCTGCTAATAAAGTGGCCTACATTCTTCTAAAATAGTGTCTAGTTAATATTTTAAAGTTCTATTTAATAAATTTATTTAGAAATAAGGAAATCGAAATTATCCCAACAGGCTGCATAAGACACAATTTTAATATCGCATAAAAAAACACAATTAATGTTCCTCAAGTAGGCTTTTATATCAATGCTTTCAACTGATTTGGAAATTATAATCTTCAGCAAACTTATATACGTGACACTGCGATTTTGGACTCAGGGAGGTAACACATATAAATTCATATCTTACTTAAACAGTGCCCATTTTCACTTCACTAAATTCATTAATACGACAGAAACTTCCATTTCTCTTACCAATTTGATTTTTGGATCTATAGACGTTATTTTTTCTTTTCAAAAATGTTCGAAGTTTTGTATACTTATATTATCCTCTGTAAACAGGATGGACTTCAACATAGAATATTCCAACTACAAATTTGATAAAAACTTCACTATAAGCTTATTAAAAGCTATGAAGTAATATTTGCGGATTCTTCTGTGTCAGAAACATACATTTCATCCATAAAAATTCATAAAACTATTTTTTTAAAAAATTCAACTCTTTCAATTATTGTTCAATAAATAAAAAGCCAATAACAAAAATTAATTTAAATATTTTCAGTTGTCCTAAAAATAGTTAAGTAAATCAACATTCAATAAATCCACAAAATTATAGCTGAGGTGAAACAAAAACGCTCGCTTTAAAGGGAGTTACCGATTAACGCTCTCCTTGCTTCTATTCACTGAAACAACTATCGAGACATCGATCCAATCTATTTCATTATTCACAGTTACTTTTCTATTAAACGGATCAAGTCTCTTTGGCATTTCATATGAGCTCGCAGTTCTCAAATCCGTTCCATAATGCCGTTGAAAGCGTTAAGTAATTGAAAACCGATTTGAGTTTCTTTACACATCGATGAACAGAAAAACTTGAAAAAAGATTTGAATATTGACTTTTGGGGCAAAACTTTGGTAATATTAGTAAAAATATACATTAACCCATTAGTGCCCTGAACTTCTGTTTTCCTTGGAACTTTTGTATGCATATGTATCTAAGTTAAGGTATATAAGTGTTATTATTGACTGCCACCCCATTTCTTTTTAAAAAGGGCTGTTGCAAAAACGCAACACCGGGCAGATGAGGCACAACTAAATAAAAAACATTTTTTTAAAGAATATAATTCTAAATGTTTATTTATAAAAGAAATGAGAAAACGGAATATATAAATCGTTCAAGACTTATTCTAATCCTATTCAGTATGATATCTGACAAAACATTTCTCATGTAAACCGACATTACATTTAGAATATTTTCTAATAGTCGTAGAGTGATAAAGGGCACAAAGCTTTCTTTTTTCTCGAAAACATATCAGGTGTCTCATATTATCATATCTGGCATCTATTGTTGTTCGTTTTCGAATTGATTGAACAGGACTTAGTCTGCTGGGAGTGCTTTTGCTCTATTTCGCCAAAACTTGCATTTTACGATAAATCAGCCAAGCATTTTGTATTGAAACATCCAATCCCCAAATAAAGAGTGGCCAGTACCACTTCTTTAACTTCAAACTTGTGCGATAGTCTGATACGTGTTCCTCCATTCTGTCGGTTCCACCCTTAATTTCATTGTAATTCTTTATCAAATTTGGTTAAGTAAACTTGACCCTTTTACTTTCAAAAAACATATAACTGATAGCTTGATGAATTGGGGTAATACCTAGACACTTAGAAGACAGAGTAACTACACTATTGTCGTTCAATTTGCAGATGAAAACTTTGTTATTCTCACCAAAAGAGTTTTCAAATTGACCACGCGCTGACTTGTTCGTAACTTCTGTGAATGGACATTTTTCAACTCTATAAGGTCTAAGTGTGCCAACATACCCAATCCCATTGGACGTTAAATGGTCTATATGTTTTAGGGATGAAAAATAGTTATCTGCATATAAAGAGTGAGGCATATATTCATTATTTCCTATTTTAGGTCTAAGCTAGGCGAACTGGAAAGTAATTCCACCTTCAAGACCAAACTCTTTTTTATATTTATTTTCTTGACCCTTGGTTCCTGGATAAATCTGAAAGTCAATCAGGTAATCAAATTTTAGATTCCAACACTAACTGTTATAGCCAAAACATATTGGCTTTCCTTTTACATGCTGTTTCATTCCATGTCGTCCAAAGTACCGGATCATTGCTTCGTCAATGCTGGATTCAGTCTCGCAAACAGCTATTTACGAAATGACTCTCTGAGCTTGTTGAGATATGGATATATTTTATATGTTCTGTCTGTTTGATCTATGGCATGATTATCACTGAAGTGAAGAAATCTCATAATGGTCCTAAGTCTGTTTCGACGCATACTATTGGAAATCATAATGTATTTAACGACATCTGATTCTTCCCGATATATGCGTCTTCGGTAGTTTACCTTATACCAACTAACTAATAAAATTCCTATGAATGTTTTCAACTCATCTGACCCGAATTCTAATGTATGATCATTCTGAATTGTGTAACGAACTGTTTCTTTTACTTTGTTAAATTTGTCGTTAAAAAAAAGTTAAATATCTACGTCAGTAGACGCGAATAAAATGATAGCAAAGCATAATTCTATTCTGATTTCTTTTGTGTTAGTCGAACAATTAGAGGATTTTAAACCTGTAAATCTTTTTGAATCAAGTTAGGTACCACTTTTAACGATTTCTTTGCTAATGGCTCAGCAACTTCCTCTATTTCTTCAATATCTGTTTGATTTCCTTGAGTAACGGGATTATTAAGACTTCATCCACAATTCTTTTTGAAAGAATATTCTCATCAACCCTAATATCATCTTGTTTAAAAAGATGAACAACAAATTCTACTTCTGACTCTAATTGTGTATTATTTAAATTGCCGAAAGTTCCTCCATAATCTTTGTCTCCACTATCCTCGCAACATTTGCACTGCTAGCAGACTGCTTTATTCTCGACTCTTCTAGAAGCGACATTATTTTGTGAGCTCTTTTTTTATATACTACTTTAGAACAACTTTGGGAATTGACAAGTAATGACGAACGCGACATGTCTATATCTAGCACAGTTCCTTAAACCAAATATCCCAAATACACTAACAGCTAACAGCCTAGTTGCGTTTGTCCCCGGTGTTGCGAAAACTCAACAACAGTATGTATATATATATATATATATATATATATATATATATATATATATATATTACACATTTTTTTCTAAATCTTATAATAAAGGCAGTCTAAATATGGTGAAACACCATGTACAAGCTATCACTAATAGGAAAAATACTGCACGTCGAATAGGCAATAAGAAGGACTTAGTCTTGATAACAAAAGTACTTAGAAGAAAACTAAGAAGTAACCAGAATCTTAAGACGAAAATTCACAAACAGAATCAATCAAATACTGGACTTGGACACTAATGGAAAAAAAAGTAACGTCAAACAATCCAGACACATTTTATAGAATGCTATACAAAAGCCGTTTAACAGAACACTCTTTGCAAAAAAAAAACATAAAGGAAAAACAGGGAATTGTTAACCAAGCCTCAAAAGATAAAAGATGCCAGATCCCAACATGGACGAAACTGTCAATGCCTTAAAAATTAAGAAAAACAAAACTCCTGGTGAAGACAGCATTGTCAAAGACCTAATTAAAATTTAGGTAGGTGTAGGTATACCAGATTTATTGAAAAAAAACCAGAATACTGTTCGATATGTGTTTGAATCGTACCAAAAAATTGAATAACGCAATAATGGCCTTGCAACGCAAAAAAGGAACAAAGCCCACCTACAAAACCACAGATCCATAAATGTCAATGCCAAGGGTTTCGCAAGATCTTCAGAATAAATATCCATCACTTGTAACTGAAGACCGGTGAAGAAAAAAGTTTTGAGTATACTATGAGCCCTCTCTTTCATTGATTTCTAAAAGGCTTCCGACACCATTGAACCTAATAGTGTCTTGCAAGCGCTCTATCGGCAAGATTGCCGAATAGACGATTGTTATACACGTCTTATAAATAATATTTACCACCTCTCTAAACTCTTCACCGCGGTCCTGGAGCATGCGTTTATGATGCTGCACTGGAGCAGAAAAGGTATTACCATAGATGATGAAAAATTGAACCATTTCCGTCCCGGGCGATATAACATTAATAACATATAACCTGGCGAAAAAAGACCATTAATTTTTTAAG
This sequence comes from Kuschelorhynchus macadamiae, assembly GCA_030620095.1. Lineage (NCBI taxonomy): Eukaryota > Metazoa > Arthropoda > Insecta > Coleoptera > Curculionidae > Kuschelorhynchus > Kuschelorhynchus macadamiae. The sequence continues at coordinate 244,277 of JAUTXW010002861.1, read as the reverse complement.
CACTCCAACCAATACCTTCCAAAGGGGTCTAAATATTAAATTTGGAAAGGCTAAATTTATAACCAGAACTGGTGGGAAAATACATGTACTTAGTACATGAGTTTAAATTCAGCAGGGATAATCAATCATGCGAACTCCAAAGAAGAATAACATTAGGCTGGCAGCATTGGCAGACTGAAAGACATATCAAAATTACCTCCCGATGTGCCTAAAATACAAAGTGTGTATTCCCAACATATATATATATATATATATATATATATATATATATATATATATATATATATTGTTTATTTAGGCTTTTCCGGATGTTTGAGTCTATATATCCAATAAAAATAGGTAATGACGACTATCGATATGTCTGTAAGTATCGGTCCGTAGATTTGTCGGTATCTATCCACATGTTGACAACAAAAATATGTCGATATTTAAGCTATTATCGTCTATTGATAAGTAAAATCGAATATCGACTCTCCCTGCTACCCGTTCTAGAGATTAAATATTTTGAATTGAATTTTATTTTACATTTTCAGAATATTCAGGATTTTTTTTTTATTGCTTTATTTATTAAATAAACTGCAAAGAGAAATTGGCACCCAATTTGTTAAATTTCGTTTAGGTATATGATATTAAAAATAACGTCATTGTAAAATGTTAAATGCAGTTCAAAAAAATGCTATAACGGAACAAATTTAAATCTAATGTTAGAACTATTCTGAATCTTTTACCATGACTGATAACTGTACTTTCAATTAAAAATGCCCACGCACTTCCTTATTTTCTGCTGTGAAGTTAATACATCCCATATTATTTTTTCTTCTAGAAACAGAAGTTTTTTTCACATTTCACACAAAACAACAACTGCCTAAACAAAATTCAGAAATTCCTAAAATATTATTTGGGAGTATTTTACTTAAATAATAATTTTAGGTTTTGGAGGAGACTTTCCTGGCTATGTCACTAGTTTTAATATCTATTAGCGAATTTTGGCTTAGGTTTCAATTATTAAAAATTTATTGTGTGGTAATTTAAAAAATAATTACAAACCTGTATTTTTAGCATATGAAAACAAATTTATTTTATAATAAATACTATAAAGTTACGGGGTACTTACTTTCACGATCGAGGTTTTTCAGTCACATTTTTCTTAAATAATATACAAGGAAAATCAGTTTTAGTGACGGTTCAAGTACCATTCGGACCCGGTGAACAACTGGGTGTGTTTGCAAACTCCGGGTCGATGTAATTTTACAAAAAGTCGGAATGTAAACAAACGTCAGGAAACTCGTTTTTCAGTGAATGTACTTTCGAAAATTTTTTAATTTTGGATTTATTGCTCCGCAGTTACACACCATTTTATTGCTGCTAATGTTAGTTTACTCATAGTGATCGCTACTCATCGATTTACCGAGACTAACCTAAAATGTCTGGCACATGTTTTAAATGCTTCAAACCAAGAATTTTCAAGAAATCCCTTAAGAATTCGATTGATATATGGGGATACCCCTGTGACTGATGTAAACAGACTCTGTGCCGTATTTGTTTCAATATTAGCCCTTCTGAACTTAGAGCAATTATTATCACTAGTCGGGTCATTCTACACATAAGCAATGACTGCTCGCCTAGAATAAAGCAGACTTTCAAACTGGTTGATTGTCCCTTTGCTAGGAAATCAAGTTGCTACAGTCCAGACAAATACCCAAAAAGTCTTGGATTTAAGTATGAGAACAAGTTTCTTATCGACTTTGGAAGACATTAAGGAGGACATTAAGGCGACATTAGGGCAATCATAATAACAAAACCGTCTCCTGAGGCTGGTGTGATCACTCAACAGTAAGGGCTTGAAGATAGTATATTATTGGAAATGTCAAAAATGTCAAAACCGCTGAAAAGTTTATGCACTCTGATGGTGTTTAATCTCCCAGAAAGCAATGAACAGGTCGATCTCGGGCGGGCACAGATTTTCATTTCTAACCTGATTGAAACACCTATGAAAATCCTAAGTGCTACTCTAATAGGTAGAAGAAATAAAAATGGTCATCATTCGCTGAAACTTTCTTTCCACAACTCTGAGGATATACACAAGATATTAAAATGCAAGAAAAATCTCGACAGGTCAAAGAGAATTTACTTGGACAGTGACCTTACGGCTCAACAACGTACCTTGAATAACTTAAAAAATGAACTTGAGGCTCGACAACGCAATGGTGAAACAAACCTAATCCTCAGGTACCTCAACGGTGCGCGGCGTCCCCAAGATCTTAACAAAAAACTCACTCACCTATCATCGGATTTCACTATGTACTTTCAAAATGCCGGGGGCCTCCGAACTATACTCCACCTTTTGCTTGAAAGTGTTTCCTATTCACAGTACTAGATCAAAATATTTAACGAGATTTGGTTAACTGAAGGCTATCAAGATGGTGACCTTCATATGTACGATTATTACATTTATAGGAAAGATCGATCAGAGGAAACAAGTAGGTACTCTAGAGGTAGAGGAGTGCTAATCGCTGTTCTTAGGAGTATCGAAAGTAGAGCCCTGTACTCAAACCAGACTATCAAACAATTATTTATATTGGTGAGATCGGTGCAAACAAGTTTGCAGTTACAACTGCTTAATTCCCTCCAAAGTATGCACCCGATCACTATACCATTTTTAGTGACGACCGGGAGAAGATTTCTGACTGCTTTCCAGGGAACAAATTGTTTATAGTGGGTAACTCTAACCTCCCTCATCGTCAATGGCTTCCTCAAGATTTTGGTTCAATAGGAACAGAATTGCCCAAACGAGGTGGAGTCCCTTCATATAGTATCAAATATGGGCATCTTTGCACAGTCTTTACCAGGAATATACTATACGTAATGCAACTGGCTCAATATTGGATTTGGTACTTGTCCAGGATCGGGAAACATTGGTTTGTTTGGCTGAAGAACCTCTTCTGGAGTCTGACAGATACCTCCCACCACCGAGAATCACTAAATTGCACAACCACCTAATATCAGTGGCTTAACTGTACAGGGCTACTAGAGAGATTTTAGGTCGGCAGATTTTAGACTACTTGGCACAGTTTACGTGGTACACTCCATTTTTAAACAAGTCTCTTGAAGATATGTTGGACATTTTTTATGAAATTTTATATTCATCTGTTGAAATTTTTGTTCCCTTAAAGAAATATTCCTCCAATATTTTTCCAATTTGGTTCTCTCCTAAAGTTAAAGACATGATTATAAAAAAGAAAATTGCTCACAATATAAAATCGAAATCAAATGCCGATAATACTGAATTTTCTAGAATTAAGGCCTCTTTAAGGTATTAAAAAACCACGTTATCCGAGTTATATTAGTTTAACTGAATTATCTATGAATGCCAGCCGAAATAATTTTTGGAAATTTGTTCATTTTAAACAAAAAAAGTCTAATATTTCAAATGTCTTATATTTTAATAATAACCAAGGTTTAGTGGGGCAGAATATAATAAACTTGTTTGCTGACTAAATGTACAGCATTACTCTTGTTAATATTCCAAATAACTTATCATATACCAATCTTAATGTAACCAACTTTAATATTTTAATATCTGATATTAATTCCAGTTTATCTAAGTTGGATGTCAACAAGGGAAGATAACCTGTTGACCTGCCACCAATTTTTGCGAAACATTGTACTTACATATAAGCTCGTCCACTTTGTTATATTTTAAACTAATCTCTGAACTCTGGGGCCTCTCTAATGTTTGAAAATCAAGTTTTATGACCCCCATCCTGAAATCTGGCGACAGAGCTAAGGTGAAGAATTATAGGCCAATTAGCATGGTTAGTGTTATTCCAGATATTTTCGAAAGCCTTGTTTGTAACTATTTTACTTCGTATTTGTGTGGTCAGTTGATTGGTTTTCTCGCCGAATGATCGACTGATCTCTAATATTCTGTCATTTACAGACTTCGGAGTCCTTGGAGGAAGGTTCTCGGGTGCTCACCCTGTATACTGATTTCTCCAAGGCCTTCGACAGAGTCAACCGTAATCTTCTCTTGCATAAACTAAAAATGGCAGGAGTCGACGGGGCTCTTCTTAAGTATTTGGAGACTGACCTTATGGGTCGGACGCAGCTCTTCAGAGTAAACAATTTTCAGTCTTATGAAATTCATGTACTTTCTGGGTTCCCCTTCTCTTAAATATCTACATAAACGACATTCACCATTGTTTTCATCACAGTCAGTTTCTCTTTTTTGCTGACGATCTGAAATTGTTTCCTAAGGTCTCTAATAGTGATCATTGTGACATACTTCAGTCCGACCTGGATCGACTTGTAACATGATGTTCAGAGAATCAGATGAATCTTAACGTTAAAAAATGGCATTCAGTTGTATGCACTAGGCGTCAAAATATCCCAAACTATGTTTATAAAATCAATAATATATACACCTTTAGACCAGGTGTCCACTGTCTACTACAGACTTGGGTGTTCTACTTGATACTTAGCTAACATTCGCGCCACATATTAAAGCAGATATTTCCAAGTCATTGTAATTATTGGGGCTCATAAAAAGGTCTCTAAAGAGTTCAGTAACACTACTGACTTCTTTATTGTGCGCTGGTACGACCTCACCTCGAATATAGCTCCTATGTTTGGTCCCCGTCCTATAATATTTACCGACATGGTAGAGAGATATTATTATTAATATTTTACTACTCTATTAGTGTATGTTTATTCCTATTATTTATAAATATATTTTGTAACCGTATTGGGCTCTCGTCCGTTGATAAGTAAATAAATATATATTAAATTATTGATGTAGGCATCCAGTAACAACAGATAAATAAAAATGTTGATGCATCGATAACTATCAATACATTGGTAACTATCGATAACTATCAACATATTCATAACAAATTTATCAATAGGTGAGTAGCTAGCGTCTATCGATAGGTAAAAATTTGATATCGCCCATTCCTATTAAACACAAATTAATGTTTTCGTAATAGTGATAGATAGTGGCATACTATTAGTCTAAAATACCATACTATGATTTGTTTTATCCTTGAATAGGGCATACTAAATTTTCATACCGCTTATTGCCCAAAACGGAATGTGTATCTACGCTATTTCCTTTTTTTCGTTTTTCGTAGATTCAAAAATTTTGAACAATATGTATTTTTTTCGATTTAATGTATGTATTCGGATATCTCGGATGCGACAGTCAGAACTTTCATCTAACTGAATTTTGGTTGTCGTTCTAACAACCAGTGAAAATAAAAGATTTTAATACATTTACATATATTTAGCAGATTTAATGATATTTTTAAATAATATCTGATATTTAGGATAGATGTATTAGAATGCTTATTTTCTATTTTTAAACTAAATAAACTGATGAGCTTAGAAGCATTTCTTCTAGAGGTGCCTACTATGTTCAACATTGAATCTATAGGATGAACTAAAAAAAAAATTTGTTTTACGTTCCGGTGTACTTTTAAATTGGCAATTTGTTATTCGTCAGCTTTAAATCCGATATCGACAGCCCATATACCATTTTTTGTAATTTATTAAAGAATAATTTGATTCAAGACATTTCATCAGAGCCAACGTCTAACAGATGGATCGTAAAAAGTTGCTGACAAATTGGAGCATTTATTTTATGGTAAAAGTTTTCGCAGCACGAAGAATTAGTGCGAGAATCCATCAGGGCCAGATGTTTTTTATTACCTGAACGGTATACGACGAAAAAGTGTAAAAGTAAATTAGAAAATCCGGCATAAAAAGTGACGTATAAAATATTAACAGCAAGGGTAACGTTTGCTTTGATGGTAGAAATTAGAATTTAACAAAGAGCCATAATACAAGAGCCTAAACCATTATACTTTTTAATAATATCTTACGTTCTTAAATAAAAATACAAACATAAATTTTTATGCGGGCATCAAATTCAAAAAAATTTTGACTTATTTAAACTTTCGGATGCAATTTTGAGAATCTCAGAAAAATTACAAACGCAATATCCGGTAGAAATACAGATACAAATGGGATTTTTTTTATTTCCGATTTTACGGAAAATTTCACTTTTGATAAAAGGTGTTGCGCAAAGGACTACTATGACTGACTTCTTATGGTTTTAAGTATATAAGTCAAAAATATGAAAATGTAACTTGACGCACAAAACATTTTTAAATAAAAATTTTGCTTATTTAGAGAGAACTGGTAAAAAGTTCAGAAATCGCCAACGGGGTAAAAAGTTAATTGTCTGAGTGTAAGCGATACACCATCTCTAGGTACTGACTTTGTTTCTTGTGCAATTATTATGCGATAAATATTACTAATAGTAATAATAAGTGAACTGTTTTGCTAATTTAAAGAAAAAGATATAAAAGGTAATAATGCAACATTATTAATATTATTTTTTCGTATTTTTGAATATTTAACTGATAGTCTGGATTTAGTTAATCTGTTGAATTTTAAATTTTAATAAATCATTTTGTTAAAAATAAAAAAAGGCTATTTTGTTTTTGACAATATTTTATATTTTTGTTTTTTTATGTGCTCTATATGAAAGTGAATCTTTTCTTAACAAGCAGAACCTTTTGTGAAAAGCGATTTTTTTATTTGAAAAATTATATGCTTAGTCGTTTTCTCATCTTAAAAAGAGGACTTCCACATATATAACTTCCTAAGTTGGGGTTTATGGTAAAAAAAAAAAAAAATGTGCCTTATTTTTAAAATGATTAAAGGATTCTGGAATTAAAAAAATATTTTTGCTTTTAAAAAACTGTTATACCCTATCACCCTGTGTAATAAAAAAAAACATGGTGTCTTCCACCCTATAAAAACATTTTTAAATTTAAATAATGTTTCCAGAGAGTTGTTTATCCTCCAATACATAATGTAGTTATTTAATAAATAGATATATAATAATCCTCCTAATCTATGAATGTCTTATAATAATCTAGGGTAAACTATACAATTATTAGCAGCTATAAGGGAATGACGTTGAATTAACTTTAAGGAAAATTACACAAACATCTTTAACAATAATTTTTTAAGCATTTAGCAAATTTATTTAACTAAAGACTTACTAGGTAATCCTAAAAATTAGGAAAATATTTTAAAATGCTAATTTACCAGTAATTGTCATACAAGAACCAGTTATTGATACCCCAGTTATTGGCATATTGGAAAGATAGTTAAACATTTTAAGTAACCATAGTACATGACTTGCACACAAAATTGTTAATATCTAGGTTTTTCTTTTGTAAGCAGGATAAATGGTATTGTCTACCGTGACCCTTTAATACCTAAGACCCAGTTTTTGATTCTTTGTATAGTAAGCACAAAGATAACAAAAGTCACTAGCCACGCGATTTTCCAACAGTTCAATATTAATGATATGAGACTTTGCAAATATATTCCTTTTACCAATATCTTGACATTAAATAAATAAATGTTAGAGATTAGATTTACAACAGAAGTTTTCTACAGTATTCTCAGCAGAGTGTTTCACAAGCATTTGATTTTTCTGATCGTCTAAACCAAGCTCTAGGAGCTTATTTTGGATTGTGCTTTTGGGAATATCAATTAACATTCACATTATCAATTTATTTAGCTTTTCTTTTATACGGTTTTATGTGCCTTAGTTTGTTTGTTCTTTTGCTGCAAGTATAGAAAGTTTTTTCTTACATTTTTCGTTTTCTTGTTATTTCGTTCCTTTCTTCTGGTTTCATTTTCCTTTCAATCGTTAGACGTGAGTACGTAAGGAGTTTTGTTGGCTTGCTTGTTTTTTCTTTTAGGAGGCCATTCTGAAAACGACTCCAAAGAATTTTTTGTGTTCTTGAGAAATGAGATTTTCTGATTCTTCTTTTTTATTTCATTTTTTAAATAAAAACATTTCCATTTACTTATTTTTTTTTTGCTCTAATATCCTGTTGTTTAGTAAAGTGAGCGATAATACAATGGTCAATGATATCAGTAGTGCGCTTAGCAACAAAAACTGTATTAACAGAAATACTTTCTTTTTACCATCGGTTAATTTTCTCGTGTTGAAACTTTTACTTTGGTTGAAATCAATGACTTTTTACATATGTATTATTTACATATGTAAAATTAGTACAACCCATTTTATCCATTTCTTTAAATGTATTCTTATTGTCAAGATAAGAAGGAATATCTTCCAAAGATAGATTATCTGGTTTAACATTTCGCGATAAAAGATCAGAAGTAAATTGATCATAGGTGTTTACAAATATATCTTTTATGTTAAATACGTGGGTACGAGACCTTTTTTTTTTCAAGAGTTTTCGTGTTATAAAAACTTTTCTTTTTTTTAATCAAGTCCTAAAACATCTGAAAAGACATCATAGCTTAGACTACTTGAGAATTTAGCTTCTTTAATAAAAATATCAACAGATTTATTGTTTTCAAACCTCTTATCCGAACACTTACTTACGTCAATTGCACTAAAGTTAAATGGATATAGGCCTTTGGCAAGAAATTCATTCGTTATATTTAAATGATTAATTGACTCTACAACGATCTTTAAATCGGTGCAAATTTTTCTTTGTTTAAGAGTTCGTTTGGATGTTCCCTTCTCCATTGTAAGACATCACTTCCCAGGATTTTCACTGGCTTAACATCCTCTACATCATAAATCTGGAGTATCCCGGTGGCATTGGGCTATAAGGCTATTAAAATAATTTTTAATTTCTCAAACAATTCGTTTAATTAAAAAGAAAGATGCGACTGGTGTCCATTCACAAACAAAATTATAGGAAACTGACATCCAAACTTTAATAGACAGGGATAAAAACCTTTTCTTACATATTCATTAAAGTTTTCTGATTTCATTCATCCGTTATCTATACATGTTTGCAACCTTTGGGAGCCATCACTTTTGTTTCTTTTGGTGCGAGAAGGCAACAACTTTTTTTATAATCCCAGATATCACCAAACCCATTTTTTAATATTCTGAGCCGAAATAAGAGCACTGTTTAGCGTGACGGCCTCAGTTATTCTTTCAGCTGGGTGACTCCTTAGGCAGAACTCATAGCAATGATTACCAGGTAAGTTAATCTTAAAAGGTATTATTTTTCCATTTTCATCTAGAGAATTCTTTACTAGAACTCGAATATCTTCTTTAGGGCGTGGAAATTCTTTTCTATGCGAACAAATTTTCCATTTTACTAAAATATTTTTCTCTGCAGGTTCTCAAATAGGTGAAGAGCCATGAGCAGTTTTAGAAAACTTGTTAGGTAAGCAAAATTTTAAGATAGTTCTTAGAATACCATATAGTTTTGAAGCTTGTTTCTGGGACATTCCGTTTTTGAAAGCGTTAAGAGCCATTAAAAAGAACAAAATCCCGATGTATTAAAAATATTTACACTATAATTTACATACGTACTTATATATTAGATCCCAGTTTTGGAAGGAATCCCATTTTGAAATTAATTCTTAATACATAAATTAAGTATAGTGCCAATAATTATTGGCGAGAAAATATATTAAAATCCAGTAATAAATCCCAGAGCCAAAGATTGGATTGAACACGATTTCTCTATCTAGTTATTGACACCCCGACAAAGTGAATAAACTAAACATTTGGAGGTTGAAAAAGAGCTTAAATTGATTCCGTAAACATCCCTTTACTATTGGGAACTTTAATTTGTCTACAAAAATCAAAATAGTCCGACGAAGACTTACTAATTAAAAGTACTTGTCTTATAAATTAGCTTAAAATCGTCCTAGAAATAGGACTGATAGTCAAACTAAAACCACCCACACAAACAACTCACTAAGCAAGACTATGTTTGATAAATTTGAAACAAATCGATTTGATCTTATATTTTTCGAAAATTTTTGCAATTTCAATATTTTCTTTATCCCAAGTAACATATTATAAATACAATATATATGCTATTATATGGAGAATATTTTATAGTTGCCTCAATAGCCGGAGAGTATAGTAATGATTCATAATTCACTATGATGTAGTATTAAGTATTTAGTATTATTGCAAAACACTTGTACTGACATCATTATCGCAACAACTTATGCGACTTGCTTACTCGCCGTGTTCCACACCTATGCGATCTGACCACTTCTTCACGTTTTTTTTGTACTATAAACAAGTTTAGCGCCAATTTTCAGCTATTACGAAACACTTGTGAGAGTGCATGTAATAATTTGATATACTTTAAGCGCGCCATGCCACAGTGGAACGGTCCATTTATTTTTATTATTCGATTTGCATTTTTTTTAATTAACTAATCTATCTATTATGTAAATTGGTGTATATTAACTGAAAAAAAGAAATATTGACTTGACTATCATGCTTAGGTTAAAGTTAATATATTGTAGGTATAGTATTTCCAAAATTGTCACAATTTGTGTGCTTAAATTTTGGTTCATGTTTAATTTTTTCTTATTTCCACTTTTAATTCTTAATTTCTAACCATTTTAAATAATATTTCAACAGATAGCTGAACATGGATACTGATTGGTTGATTGATGTTTGAGAATATACTATGTCAAAATGAGAATACAACGATATTATCTAATTTTTTAAAAAAGTCAAAAAGAAACGTCTTTAAATGCACGTAGGTATAGTAAAAAATGTTTACCTGTAAAAACATTACTTCTTTATTATTCATTACATTTTCGAGTTCTACATTTATTCGAAATATATATGATTAATTTTCTTTATAGATCTAAATTTTATATTTTATTTTTATGTAAGTAGTTACTTTCATGTGCAATCATTTGCCACAATTTGATAGTAAGCTAATAAATCACCCTCACCCAAATTATATCTAAACTTTTAGTTAAATATCCTAACGAAAATCTTAATTTGAGTAAGAAGTATCTACTTTTTGCATTTAAATGCTTTTTGGTGCAATATATGTCACATAAATAAATTAAAAACCTATTTTATATCACGAGTTCAATTTTTTCTGTCATATCTCGCAGTTTCTAAGTTAAAATTGTTCATTGTTATCATGTGTACCAACCTGTATAGGTTAAATCAAAAGTAATAATCCTGCACTACCCTTTTTTCCTTTCTTTCTTTTTCCTTCAAGTGAAAGATACGAAAACAAAAATGACCTAATTTATACAAAAATATATATGCAAAATCACACGTCCAAATAAACCGATATAGCTGCTCCCCTGTGCGTCGCCAGGTGTCCCATTGCCTGACCTTGCGAGTGGATGCTGGCTCATGTATATCCTTAATACTACATTATATTGAAATATGTCATTACAAAACTTATGCAGTTTTTTGTCACCAGCTATAAGTGTTGGCGCATAATATCTTAATTGTCCAGGCTAAAGGTTGGTTTATATAACACATTTTAGCTTTACCTTTATAAATAACTGATAAGACCCTGTTATTGGTTATTTTTAGTCATATGATTTCAATAATAATCAGTCATCAGTCAATTTTTCAGTTTTTTTTTTCTATCCTGTTCTCCTAAAAGCTATTTCAAGCGCCCAATAGTCTACAAATTTCCCCTTTTCACGCCGGTAAAAAATAAATTCAAAATGACGCCTTTCCTCTCACATGTGAGTGAAACATATGTTTAACCCATCGCGACACGATCCTGACCTGGTAGAAGGAGACCAAGTGCCTAATCGTGAACAAATATCACCATTTCTAGTCTCAGCGATGTGTAACAGAGTTGAAACTGGGTGCAAAGTGGCACAAATGGTAAGCGCAATCAAGAATATTTCACACCGTTCCTAGGATGGCAACAGGTAACCAAACTCCTACAAAACGTGACTTACTGAGCCTTTAAAAAGTGCTAAGTAGATGCAAAGAGGCGCTAAGTCACCGTGATAGTACTGATATTTTCTAGTTAGTTAAACATTTGAGATTAATCATGGGTCGTCAAGTGTCTCTTCCAAAGCTTTTAAATATACAAAAAGTAAGAATCTATTTAATATATATAAATATATAAGATTTATAAGGCAAAACTACCGGCAGATCTCTATTATGGCTTTAATGATGACTTTATTGACCATTCGAGTGCTAGCTCGTGTAGGATTTATCTAACGATATTAAATATTGAATATAAAGTCAGGGAATGCCCTCTCCCAATATTTTAGTCTGTTATCAAAGAATGAGCAGTTCTCTGAGAACAGGATCAAAAATATTTTTTCGGCACGCATCATAGAGCATATGTACCAATTTCTGGCTCAACGTATTTTTCGCCGGATAGATATCTAAATTATTTGTTTTTAATTATAACAACTATTATTATTTCCTAGTGTCAGCAGGATTTGGTTTCTAATATATATCAAAAATTGTTACGCATATTTGTTTACAAAATACTCTAAATATTGTGAAGTCAATCACAATGAAAATAATCTTTTAGACGTATTTGAATGCAGGTATTTTTCACCTCTGTGTTGGAATAATATAGAATTCAAAGGATTTTAGAAAACTGAAAAGCGATACTTTTTGCTTTTCAGTTTTTTCCGTATCAATTGAATATTTCAAATATCTGTCAGGCGCCTACATGAATAATTTAATTTTTAAATAGGAAATTTTAAAGGAAATGCTGGTGTGAAATAACATGCCAGTGCCGAAAGGAATTTTATTTCTTATGTACAAGAATAAAGCGTATTCTGTATTATTAATCGGCAATTTAATACGTAGAAATAATCCGGTAAGTGTTGAGAAAATACAAAAATATTTGTACTATATCAGTTGCATATACTTATGTTATCCTTATACGATCCATCGGTTAGAGATGCGTTTTGATAAATAGAAACATACAAAAAAAAGTTCTAGCCTCAGACTCGAATTATTACCTTGTTACATGTAAATTTCTCTGTAGGGGCTAAGGGCTCCCAAAAGTTAATATATACAAGAAAGATCAAGACACTTACTTTAATTTACATCTTCCAAACAAGCACTGTATCAGAATAACAAAGAATTACACAATTAAATTCAGAAAAATAATGCATAGTTAAATATTTCTGTAGTCAAAATATTTTCAAAGAGTGGATTTAAATGTAAAATATAATTAAAACATCGTGAGGGATAGCAAGTTTCAGTTTAAAATATAAATACATTTTGACTTAGGTCGACCAAGTTAGCCCCCCCCCCCCCCCAATAAGGAATTTTTATATAAAAATTTGAAGGTTCTTTTGCACCCTAAAATTTAAATTTTGCACCCTCTCTCCTGAGTAAATACTGAGTGGGGCCATGTTGACCATGCCTCGCCCCCCCCCCCCCGTTGACTAATTTTCAATTGCAAATCCGCATATTAATAACTGAGTTCAGCACCGTTTTACACCAAAAGTTTAAAGTTTTGTACCCCTTTTCTAGACACTCTAGCAATACCTGAAACTTGAATCCTAGCCCCTTTTACTTGACACATTTACGTTTGCGACCTAGCATATTATTCGGTGAGTTTTGCACCACAAAGTTTAAGCTTTGCACTCCTTCTATAGGCACTCTACAAATATCTGAAATTTGAAACTTAGCCCCCCACCACTTGATACAATTTCATTTGCGACCAAGCATAATATTCGGTAAGTTGTGCACCACAAATTTTAAGTTTTGTACCCCCTCTATAGGCACTGTACCAATACCTGAAACTTAAATCCTAGTCTCTCTCACTTGACAAATTTACGTTTGCGATCTAGCATATCATTCGGTGAGCGATGCACCGTTTTGCACCACAAAGTTTAAGCTTTGCACTCCTTCTATAGGCACTCTTCAAATACCTGAAATTTGAAACCTAGCCCCCCCCCACTTGATACATTTACATTTGCGACCAAGCTTATTATTCGGTGAGTTTTGCATCGTTTTGCACCACAAAGTTTAAGCTTTGCACTCCTTCTATAGGCACTCCACAAATACCTGAAATTTAAAACCTAGCCTCCCCACCACTTGATAAATATACATTTGCGACCCAGCAGATTAATCGATAAGTTTTGCACAAGAATTTTAAGTTTTGCACCTTTTCTTTAGACACTTACCTAAAACTTGAAACCTAGCCCCCACCATTTGACAGATGTACGTTTGCGGCCCAACATATTATTCGGTGAGTTTTCCTCCATAAAGTTTAAGCTTTGCACTCCTTGTATAGGCACTTTACAAATACCTGAAATTTGAAACATGGCTCGCCTCACTTGATAAATTTACATTTGCGACCCAGCATATTATTCGATGAGTTTTGCAGCGTTTTGCACCACAAACTTTAAGTTTTGCACCCCTTCTATAAGTACCATAAACTTTGCACATAGCCCTCCTACTTGACAAATTATCATTTCCACAAAACTTTTAACAGTCTGCTCTACAATCCACCAAAGCGTTTTATGCAATTTGGCAACATTAATGTGGTTTACATCTGTGAATGAAAACACGTTATGCAAAAAGCGTGTTCAAAAGTAAGCACATGGATTATTGAAATGCACGATCAGATGTAAGTGTCGTGTAAAAGATGAAGGACTGCACTGAACTTACGAGAAAAGGTTAGTAATAGTACTCGTAGTAGTAGTTGGTGGGAGGTCTAGAGACCGGATTGGTAGGCCTATAAGACCCTTTTAGTCTACTCCAGACCCTCGCTCAACCAACACCCGCCACCAGGTTTCCATCCTTAAATCTCCTGACCTGCCTATATAGGTCTGGATATCTTTCCAGGATAGTTACTTGACTGCATCCCTATGCAAGACCGTAAAGCCAAAAATAACCTACCGTAGTCTTGCTCGTGCTACACGCCTGCACAGGAAATAGTGTAGAGTTTCTTCCTTTTCCTTACACTCCATGCACATAGATTCCTCCTCAATACCTAAAATAGAGAGGTGCCTCCCTAATCGACAGTGCCCCATTACTACTACTACGATGGAGTTCAGGGTCTTCCTGTCCGCGTTAACAGCCGCTGTTCGGCCTTTATCGCGCTTCACAATGAAATCTTGTGCTGGGGGCTCCGAGTCTAGCAAGCTCATCGGCCTTCTCATTACCCTCAATCCCATAATGTCCCGACACCCAAATCAACTTCACCTTCTTACTCCATGCCAACTGCTCCAGCCTGTCACCATATGCCTGAACCAATGCTGATATCAACATGGGTGAGTCCAGCGCTTTTAGGGCTGCATGACAATCTGAGTAAATACCAATATCTCTCTATTCCTTCTATGATCCTTATCATTATTGCCATTAAAATGGCGTACATCTCAACTTAATACACCGTGGAAAACTTTCCCAAAGGGAAGCTGGACCCGGTTTGTCCGGACTTTATATATACGCCTTCCCCCGAGGATTGCATTGATGTCATACGTGAACCATCCGTATAATTAACAAGTGCATCCTTCGAAAATTTCACCCTGTTTCTCTCCCAATCCTCTTTTTCTGGGATTGAGAGAGCATAACCCTTATTCCACCTCAGACTGCCTGAGGGTCGTGCTACTCTATAGGTGTCCAGTCTTTCAATTCAATTGTTGATCATACAGTCTTGGAGACCGAAACTCTCCTAAATTATTTCTTCTTGTAAAGAGGATCTCGGTATTCCGCGGGTTAACCGTGAGACCTGCCTCTCCACACTATGCCTCTATTATATCACGGGTCATCTGCATTCTCTCGCAGATAATGCCTAAGAACCTCCCTGATATTAGAACCAGTCCATCATCCGCATAAGCGTGTGCATAGAATCCGGCTTCTGTGAGTCTATTTAGCAGGTCGTCCATAACTAGACGCCATAAATGAGGTGAGAGGCAGCTGCCTTGAGGACATTCGCCTCGCACCCCAATGTCTATCTGGTGAGCTCTTTACCCATCGCACCAGATTCGGTTTGACGCTCCTGGCTGCGAGTGAGTCGCAAATGATGCTAGCACGCGTCCTGTCAAATGCACCTTCAACATAAAAAAAATACGGCGAAAGCTGCTTCCTTAAAGCGTAAAGCCTTCTCTATCGTTTGTACCATACTGTGGAGAGCCGATTCCATTAAAACCCTCCTCTATATGCATGCTGATAAGCATAAAATGGCGAGACTGCTAGTGTTCCCTCCATCAATAATCTTTTCCAAAGCCTTTATTAAGAAGAATGTCAAGCTTATAGGTTTAAAAGATTTAGCGGTCGTATAGTCTTTTCTACCCGATTTCGGGATGAATCTGACTTTAGCGGATCTATATGCCTTTGGAACATACCCAAGGGCAAAACTTCCCTTATATATATTCTTAGTAAAGGGCCTCAGTATCTTGAGGCGTTTTATGGGGGCTGAACTCGCTGATGGTCCAGGTAACGCTATCATCAGTGATTACTGTAGTTGCCATGGTTAGCCTGGGGCAGCTCTGTCATCACTGCATGTGCGTCAGCATTGTCTGCTCCTGGAAAGTGAACTTCAAGGAGGTGTCGTACCGATTCCTGACTTGTCGAAGTCCAAGTGCCATCCTGTCAAAGAGAGCCCACCATTCCCCGATTATCTCCGCAGAGGATTTGAGAAAGCCTTGATGACTCAGGCTTTGACTTTATATACGAGAAAGACCAGACCTTTCCTAACACACGTTCTACCAGTTCACGCGTCTCAGAGTTTTCTTGTATAGCGCAGATATCTATTAAGGAAAAGTTTTTCACAATCAAAATCTGCCTATTCACCAATAGGGGTCAAATATTTTCTTACTTTTTTTACAATATTCCCTTCACCTAAATAACATTCGACGATAAGACGATTATTTTCTTAATGGCTTAAGAAATTAAATACCCAAAAAAATATTTCTGATTTTTCTTAAATTTTTACTATTCTAGCAATAACTCTTCCACTAAATGAGATATAAGAAAACTAACTGCAATGGCGGCTCGTGTATTTTAGAACGGGTGAAGCGCAGCTCAGCTAGGTGCACAGCTTCGCAGCCGACAAATTTTTTTATAATGTTAAATATCCACAGCTTTGCGGTGTTTTTAATACTTAGGGGAAATGATATAAGTTCATATGATTTTAAATATATTTTTTGTTATTAATTGTTATTAAAAACAGTTATGTACAAAAATCTATGATATCTGTACGAATGTGTTCGAAAATGTGTCCCGTACACATGCAGGATAGTGCTAAAAGCATGAGACAGCCCCCTGGAAATAGGAAAAAAATCAAAAATCTTAAGCTAATTTCGATTCCATTCGATCGATGCCAAACTGCTTCCGCCTTCGATGATCCGAACGCACCAATTTACAATAATTCTATAACAAGCGAATAAGCGCCTGCAGTTTGCAGTAGCAGTTTTATGCCGCTCCCATCTCTAGTTGGCTTACAGATATTCACCATTGCGTTGCCATAACAACCGCCGTAAACAAATCTGAGCTAGAAAGCCGGCGTGCGGGTGAAGTCTGAAGCGGAATTTGTTACTGCTGGTTGTGATTCCTCAACGGGTCGCTCTTACGAAAAAATGTTCAGCGCGCTACGTTTTTAAGTCATTATTATTTTTTTAGTATATAACACGCCAGTTTTGATAGAAAATAATGGTATAATTAAGTAAATAATGTGAATTAATATGAAACATAGTACATTTTTATATTAGAAATGTAGATTATAAAATGCTTAATATTTTAAAAATATTCTTATTTTTAAGTAAATTGATTGGAAAAGGTAGGTGAAGCAGCGGTTCACCCGCGTCCCCTGGCGAGCCGCCACTGAAACTAAGAGGTTAGTGAATTTAAAAAATAATTTTCTAAAACATTGTTGACACATCTTTCTAAATGCCATCCTTAAGGGGATAGAATATATTTTTACTTTACAATACCTCTTCAGCTAATTGACTTTTTAAAACGATTCTTTTGTTAGTGGCTTTTAAAAATACTTATCTAAAAATACAAGGTAAAAACCGTGGTAATGTGTTTTTATCTGTATACTATATCTCTATAACTAACTGAGATTTTAAGAGTGTTTTTTATTAATGGCTTCCCTAAATAGTTTTGTAAAAAATATTGTGAATTTTTTCGAAATTTCACAATTAGAAGGATAAAACGGAAAGAAATAAGTTTTTATTTTTTTACAATATCTTTTTAAATAAATGAGATTTTAAGAGGTTCCTATTATAGCGTAGACATCCAATAATAAATTATTTATTAAAATACGTCCCTTATATTGAAATGTGTTAATACTTACATTGACTTTATATATAAAGCCAATCATACTTCTTTACAATATCTCTTCCTAAATGAGTTTTTAAAAGAGTTCTTTCGATATTAGCTGTAAAAAACAATTATCTAAGAATGGATTTCTTAGATAATATTCTACCCTTATGAGGATAACACGGGGAAGTGTGTTTTTACTGATCATTTGAAAATAAGTAAAAATGCTTTATTACTTTTTTATTTTTAGTGTTGTAAAGAAGGGAATTTCTGGATCGTGCCCCGCAAATGTGTCTGAAAGTGCGCGATCCTTTCTAGACTACCGATTTTATGGGAACGTTCCTCGAGCGCGCAACATTACACTATTATAATTTTTTCGGTGATTATTTTTATTTTTTGTTTTACAGCATGAGTTTTTTGGAAAAAATTACGTGCTCTATAGAATTTATTTATTTGTGTAATCTATGGACAAGCAAGATAAGTGGCAAAATTCCAACATCAACGGTATGTCAAAATCAAATCGTGGAAATTCCAAAGTTAATATTTCGAGATTTCTGCAGAGTATATTAACTAGTTTGGCTGTTTTAATTTGCGCCGTGCAGTGTAAAGTTCTAATACTATAGTTGTAGTTATTATTGTTACGATACTAGAATGCCGAGAATTTTCTTAATTATTCTTGTTTGTCTTCATTTTTCTATAAAATATTGTTGAAGAACCGTATGAAATTCAGATTAAATAAGAAAAATAAATTATTTATTTTTTATCCTCTATGGTTGGCGCTGATGATACATTTTCGCCATTTGATCTTTTATGCTTGTACATTGGTTTAAAGCCAATAGCTTGTATAACCTCTTTCGCTCTCGGTAAACGTTCCCAAAAAAAAAAATTTTGAACACTGTTTATTTTATACCTTTCTGTACTGGTATTGAAATATCTATTTTTGCAAGGAATGTTAATAACTTAAATCCTGATGAAAAGTTTTTGAGAAACAAATTGATTTGTTCTGCACATTTTCGAGAATGAGAAATTGAAATTAAAAGCCGTTCCCATCAAATACTCATTATTATGTGACGAAATAAATAAATTTATAGTTAAAACACCGGAAAAAACTTATCAAGAATTTATGACCTGAAGTTTCGCATCTCCCATTAAAAAATCCCCACCAGGAAAAAGATTAGTAATTTCCTTTACCCGGAACATCCCTCGTTAAGAATCTTTCCTTTTATTAGGAATAGTGAAGTGTGAGCCAATTTAGTTCATTACATCAATCTCTATCTATTTCATAATGGGCATAAATTAAAATAAAGGCAAAGTAGTTTTTAGTTTGACACAATCAGCAGTTAATCTAAGGAGTAGTTTTTTCAGGCCGATTTTTTAAATATTTTATTAGGCCGCCATTTTATTGTGGTATCTTATATTAATACCAAAATGTTACTAGTTCATTCTTATACACACTTACATTTTGTGCAAAATTTGAGGAAATCGGATAATTAGTTTATTAGTAATAATTTTTTTAACGTTTCACTAGGCCTTCATCTTGTTTCGGCATATTGGATTTTTACCAAAATATAACCAGGTCATCATCCCTATATGACTTTTAATTTTGGATTAAAATTTGAAGTCACTATGATGAATGGTTTTGAAGCTACGCCGCGAACTGAGGAAAAGATGGACCGACACCAACGGAATTGATAAAAGTATTTTTAGCTAAAACCTGAAAATATGTAAAACCTGAGAGGGTGATTTTTTCGCTATTACAAAATATTTTATTTATAGCACAGTTCTACTAGTTGATCTGTATACCACAATTAGTTATAACACACAATTTGAAATAAGTCCATTAAGTAGTTTTTTTCGGTAAATTTTTAAATATTTTATTCAGCCATCATTCTGTTCCTCCATCTTGGATTCGTACTATAATTTTACCAATTGATTTCTACATATTTGATTTTTGTGCATAATTAGAAATAAATTGGATAAGCAGTTTTTTTTAATAATATTTTTTTTTAACATTCCACTAGGCCGCCATTTTGTTTTGCCATATTGGATTTTTACCAATAAATCATCCCCATATAACCTTTAAATTTGACTATCAGTAGTTTTTAAACTATGCCGCGTTAAGTAGTTTTTTCGGGCTGAACTTTTAAATATTTTATTAAGCCGCCATTTTGTTCCGTCGTTTTGAATTCGTACCAAAATTTTACAGGGTTGATTTGTACATAATACTTGATTTTTGTACAAAATTTGAGATAAATTGGATAAGTAGTTTTTTAGTAATGATTTTTTTAATATTTCACTAGATCGCCATTTTATTTTGACATTGGATTTTTCTGTTGACTGAAATTTGAAGTCAATCTCATAAGCAGCTTTTAAGCTGTGCCGCGAACTAACAGATAGACAGACAAATCGAAAGACAGACAGGCAAACCGACAGACAGAACGACGGAATTGTTAAAACAAAGGTTTTGATACCTAGAAACGCTAAAACATGAAAATATGTAAAACCTGAGAAATTGATTTTTTTCACGATTACAAATATTTTAATTGCCTGCCATTTTGTTCTGCCATTTTGAATTACTACCATCGTTTTACTAGTTCATCTCTATATCACAATTAGTTATGGCATACAATTTAAAATCAGTCCATTAAGAGATTTTCAGGCTGAGTTTTTATATATTTTATTAAACCGCCAATTTGTTCCGCATGTTTGGATTCATACCAAAATTTTACCAGTTGATTTCTATATAGAAATCAACTGGTAATACTTGATTTTTGTACAACATTTGAGATAAATTGGATAAGTAGTTTTTTAGTAATAATTTTTTTAACATTTCATTAGCCGCCATTTTGTTCTGCCATTTTGGATTTTTACCAAAATATTACAAGGTCATCCCCATATAACCCTTAATTTTGACCAAAATTTGAAGTCAATCGGGTAAGCAGTTTTTTAGCTATGCCGCGAACACACAGACCGACACACAAACAGAGTGACGGAATTGAAAAAACATGTTTTTCGGCATTTAGAAACCTTGAAACGTAAAGATCTGAAAAAATCTTGGAAGAGGATTTTTCTACGATTACGTATTGTAATGTAAATGAATATTTCCTTTTACGTGGGAAGTAAAAACAACCGTCTTAAAAAAACACTGAAAAGTCAAAAATTATATTTTCTTCCATCTAGAAATTTGACTCCAACTAATGTCTAAGTAATATTTAATACCACAAATAAAATTTGCTGTTTTTACTAGTTAACGCCGACTTCATGAAGTCAAATTTTCAAGATTGAATCTGCTATTATTTTTTACTTTTCACTTTTTTTTTATCGGTTTTAATTTCTCTGTTATTTTTTATTTTATATTTTTTACTTTTTATTTATAATAGGTTTGATTCTAAATGTCAGCCTCAAAGTTTCCAAGGCCGAAATATAGGTCACTAATTTCGTATATACATTGAATCCTAGGTATCTACTAGGTCTATATATTGAACTTAAAATTTTGCCAGCCTCACGATAACTAGTGACTAATAATGTATAAAAAGTGAGATTTTACGTAGTTCTAGAAAATCAACAATAAATATTACCCTTACCAAAGATTAATATGATTAGAAGAATTAAACACTATACCCTTAAAAAACTACGAAAAAAAAAACTAGCCAGATAACCTGACCAGGAAGAAGATTGGCTCCCACTAGATCACCCCAACCTTCAGCTATGCAAAAATTATATTTTTTGTTTAATTATAGTTCATTCTCCAAATTTCAAGGCAATATGTAAAAATATTAAAAAGTTATTGCGAAAACTCTCTAGCAAAAAATAAAAGTAGCGTCATTACCCCGTTTTTATTTTTCTAATATACTTGCTATGGAATGGCCTCGGCGCTACCCTAAATACTTCTTAAAAAATTAATCTACGATGATCACATCTTCCCAGAGTATTCGGTGTACATAGCACCACGGTAACTAATATTTGAATGCATAAAAATCAGCAATACCAATTGCCAAATATTAAAATGATTAGTAAAAATGAACTTAGTGTCCCTGAAAAATATATTAATTAACAATGCAATAAACTTCCCCCGAAATATATATGCGTTGTACTACGTTTGTTGAAATAAATATGAATGAATTTCTTGTGACAAGCTTTTTAAGACAATTTAAGAAGGTAATAACTATATAAATATTAAAAAAATAATGCAATCCAGTCAGGCCCCAATCAAACGCACCGTGAAATATTTTATCATAATATTGCATTTCATATAATGTTTGTATGAGTTATAAATGTGTGCTTATAAGATATGATTTTCAAAATCGAGGTCTTTATTTTTTTAGTCATGCTGTATATCTGATCTAACATTCAATAATAAAAAAGTTTAACATTTGGTATGGAACGCCGTTTTACTTTTTAGTCATGCGCGTCTTTGATACCAAATTTAATTGCAAAACACATAAATGATGCTACCTCCATACAATTTTTATTCGTTTTAATTTTTCCGATATCAAATTTTTGCGGATACCGATTTTACCGAATGACATTCTTACGATAAGCAATTTCTTTGCAGACCATTTCAATTGATACCACAAAAAAGTAGTTGTTTATCCTTTTTTAGCACGTATACAGTCTACTTAAAATTTCTATATACATGCGTCTATCTGCGTGCGTTAGTTATTGCATTTCATCAAATCGATGTTAATAAAAATTGGTATGAAATAAATGCCATATACAAAAATCTGTTTAAATATTTAATATATTGACTCCTATTAAAATATAATTCCTTCAAACTGGATCGCATTAAATTAATATTAATACCGAAAACATTAGAATGCAATAACGACTTTGTGGAGATTAATTTATTTCAAACGTATGAAGGCAAATCTGATTTAAGAAGTCATGTAATAAAAAAAATTAATTTATTTTTATCGCATATCAAAAAAAATTAAAGTATCTTTTACGATATCATTTTTTTTATATCAATTCCATTAACACCCTAAAAATGTAAATAGGATAATGCTCATTATTTTGATTTTGATAGTCGCTTATCTGTAATTTATACTACATTAAACGGATATAACACGGACCCTTTACCATGGAAATTAAAATACTTGAAATATACATTTGAATAAATAAATAAAAGTTAATACGAGATTTAAATGTATAAGAGTTGTGGAATTTAAATGATTAGCGGGTATAAGGTAACTGGTTTTATTTAATATGCATTGTTTTGATTTCGAATTTTTATTAATGTCGATTCTTGTGAATATCAATTTTAATTGAATGCAGCCACCTTGTTTCAATTTTAATTATCGGACGTGGAGCGATCTAGTGGAAAGTAGGGACAACAAGAGCAGAAATCTGTAATTTTTTAATACCCGAGTTTCTGGCTAGGCATGCGTTCGAAGATTTAAATGTACATCTAAAATCAAGCGACTGTGTTGTGCACGACGTCACGACCAGTCGGATGTGAATAATGAAAAACTTATTCGTAGGTAATCAGTGACAGTTGAAACGTGATTTATTATTGTTCGATTGGGAATACTTAGTTATTAAATCATTGGGGAATACAATATACACTCCTATAGTTAAAATGCGACCACGTACAAAATTACAGAGCATAATGAAAAAAAGCTAGAACGAACATATTTAGTTCCCAACATCCTATTCCAAAACAAGCTATTCTACAATCCTTTGATGATTTCCTGGTCTAATCTACAATCAGTCATATATGGTAGAACAATAACAACGATTTTTGACTTAGTGTTTATATATATTTATACCAGAATAAAGAAAACAAGATTTTGAATTTCCCAGCTATAATTCACAGATTACCACACACTGTAATTTGTAATGGCAAATTGCAATTTCTCCTGGAAGCTGTGTGCCGGCGATATGCTTTACTGCAGGTTTTTTGGCTTCTTAAACGAGATTTAAAGTAGGCTGACTAGATTTTTTTAAAATGAAAAGAGTACATTTTGACGAATGTAAAAATAGGTAACAGCGTAAAATAATTAAGTAAAGTCTTGTCACTTTCACAGAATTCAATGACTTACAATAATAATATATACATATACACATAATAAGATGGACTAAAAATAACAAAAATAATTAGAAAATGGTACCAGATTTCGCAAAATAGAGATCATTTGTCCCAGATTTCTCAAAATAGAGGATATTTGTCGTATTTATGGAAATAGTAAGAGTACCAGAGTTCATGGACCTGAAAAAGAGAACATTCCTCTTAAAAATCGTATATCTGGTCACCCTATTCAAAGCAAACTGTAGTAAGCTTATATAGGTATATCACTATATCTTTATATACAATATTTCATTACAACAATTTCAAGTTTGTCTCCCTTATTTAATATCTGAGTAATTATTATAATTTATAGGTATGTGCATTTCACTTTCAAAGTTGCGCGTCGATCAATATACGAATTTACATAAATGAACACATCTACCCAGTGGTGTATTTTGAATGCCGTCTTAGAGGGGGAGGCAAACATTTGATAACTAAAAAAAAGTTCTAGGTTCTTGTTGGAACAACATAAGCATGAAGACTAAAAAAAAAAACAAAGTTTTCATGTGTTTCTGAAATGCTTTATATAATGTAATTTTTGCTTGGGTTATTAGCTCGGGGGGAAGGGGGTGCGGGGTGCATTTGTCTCCTACACTTACCCAAACCCGAAACCGTCGTATGTTGGAATGCAGAAGATGTTATATTGAAGAATACCCCAAAACAAAAACATAGCCGGCATGCCTCATTAGCTTGGTAATTTTGTTCACAAGGTCTCTTTGCTCAATACACAAGTGTAATCTACAAAGACGATTTTTTTTTTATTTTTAGTTCTTACATTCTGGTACTCACGCACATATTATGGATGTAAGCCAGGGCAAAATATGTGATAGTTTTATAGGTCATATAAACCGATTGATGGTTGTGTCTTGTACTAGATTTAATGCCTCCACATCTAACTGTAATAACGGTAAATATTCAAAGCAACGTGTACCCTTCTTGTCATGTAGAGATACTAGAGAATTTTTCGATACGAAGGAGGTGCTACAGATAGAACGTTTAAACACGCATTTCAGATTTCAGAATATAAATATAGCTTTTTGGATAAAAAATCAGATTCAGCTTTTGCTGGAAGAACATTTATTCCTTTATTTTACACCTGTCAATAAAATAAAGGTTAAGTTGTTTGATTGAAATTGTTATATCATTGTATAAACGGGGACTTATATGGTTAGGTAGGGACAATAATGATTGTATATATGTATATATATATATATATATATATATATATATATATATATATATATATATATATATATATATATATATATATATATATATATATATATATATATATATATATATATATATATATATATATATATATATATATATATATATATATATATATATTTGATAAATTAAAAAATAAATCAGAATTCAATAGCCGATTAAAATTAAAAACCTTTGATCAACAACAGAATCAGACATTATCACTAACTTCACAGATTGTTTTGTAATCTGTGACAATAGCTTGTACAAATTTATTTAAAACTAAAATTTCGAAGTGTTGAAAGTAGTTTGCCGAACCGTCGGCATCGCACGTCTATTTTTTACATAAGGCCCACCACTGCCTCAGGCTCCAACGTCGCGTCTGCAGTGGCCCCAGCACAGAGCTTGCGCGTCATGTTTTTGCGGGGATTTAATGATTGAAATGCAAATGCAAAGGCTACAACGCGTAAAGCTCAAATGTGGTGGGGGCCCCGGGAGACATCAGCGAGAGAAATACAAAACTGAGGATATTTTATTTTTTTTTGTAATCATGTAAATTTTGAATTGCGGCCGAAGGGCCCCCAAATACGTAAAACCCATTGACCGTTTTTTTGTCATCGCAAAACTTCACCCCGCCCAGATGAGCCCCAAACCATCACAAGTAGTTAATTCGGCCTTGTTGTTTCTAGAAAAGCAGCCTCTATAGCGCAACATAAGAGTCCCCTTTTAATACTCATTGTTTATAAAATTATGATTAACACCACGATATACTTACAACGATATGCCTACGCCCGTCTCTTCAGCTTTTAGCAAGAAAATTAAATTGAAGTTTACAAATATCAGATTATCTAAAGTGCTTATCGTGAGGATTCGTGAAATTTATTTTGATTAAAATAATTAATTAATTTAAAACAAAAGTTAAGAATGCTGCAAGTGAAATAATTGCAGGGGAAACTTCCATTCATATTTTATAACATTTGTTACTTGAGTTGCTAAATTAGTGCCGTTTATTGACATTTTTGGTTTTTACTTGCAATTAAAAAATACAAACCAGGTTCAGAAGTCCCTATACAGGTAGCTAAAACCATTTTGTTCTATTAATATAGTAAATATATCCTAAATTACCATTTTTTTAAATTTATCTTAACAGCTTGACGTTAAGCAACAATCTACATTTTTGAAAATGTATTATTTTGGAAATTTGTTTTTTGATTATAATTTCAACCTCGATTTCTACCGCCTGCAACTGCACAGGTAGGACGTAATAAACAGTATTGAAAATAAAATCTATAGATTCAAAATAATTAGTTTAATAATTTTAAGAACATTTTATTGAAGCGTAAATTCTACAAACGTTTTTAAACGTCAATGCATTACGGCCTATTTGACTTCCAGACGCTGTTCATCGATGTGACGTACTTGCGCGTGAAGGAGAGTTTAAATTCGGCCCGTATCATCGTCTTTTATTGCACAAATGATATTAAAAATTCAGCAAGCAAGATTATTAGAATGCAATCCAATGTTAGCGCAATACGCAAACTAACAAAGTCGGCTCATACTTCAGAACACAGAATACCAGACCAGAGGGGCTCCAGAATTTTACAAACCTTTTTGGGCGCGAGGACTTCTCTTTCGTATGACGACACATTCGCAAATTAATTTGAGTTATCGAACACACTCACGCGAACACATTATGTTTCTTTTGGGAGGCTATAGATGGCGAAACTTCCGATAATAAAAATGCATTCGAGGGGCTTGTATTCAATCGAAATTGATATCAATGGAAATTGGTTTCAATGAAAATAGATAATCATAGAAATTGCTGTAAATGAAAATACCATTCATAAATATTGATAATCCTTTATATTGTTTCCCATAGAATACTACAAAGGTATTCGTTAAATATTGGATAAATATTGATATCAACAAATTTGTAAGTAATAAAATTATATTATAATAAAAAAAAATGCATTTTAATTATAATAATATAATGAAAATTGAATTAATTTTGTAAAGACCCATCCAAATATCCTGACATACATTTTAATAGCTAAACCAAATTAATTGATTGTTAAAAATTTATATGAAGGCTTTAGCTCTGGATGTTCTAAGGATTTAGTTAAAATTACATTTTTATTATAATATTATAAAATAAATTGCCGTAATGAAGTCCTATTCAATTTAAATTAATACCGGGCATATAGCAGTCTAAAAAGTAAAACGGCGTTCCATAATTTGGTAACTAAATTTGGAAACATCCTCTAGATGTATTATTTTATATTATGTATTCATAATATAAGATTATGGCCGGAATTATATATGTATATAAAATTTTAGCTCAATCGAAAATTGGTATGTGTATCAAAATTGACTTACAAAATTTGATTTTGTAGTATTTTGCAGTAAGTTGCGGGTCTTTCCTATATAAAGCCAATGCCTCAGGCAAAAATTTAATTTTTTCGCAGAAGACTCTCCAAGCCCTCCTCTTATTCCTCCTTTAGTTTCTCTCTAAAATCCTTGCTTGCTTCCTTATATTCATTCCACCTTACCTCGTGTTGCCCTACACCTTTTAAGGCGCTCACTGAGTTTCTTAGCTCAGCGAGTTTTGCGCTCTACCATTTGACTCTATGCGTTTGAACTCTTCGGAAAGGACAAGACTGTTCAAAGGCCGAAGCAATTTTTGATGATATCGCCTTTGTTTCCCTTTCTATATGGTTCTTTGAATCAATTTGCCCCGGTTGTTCGCTAAATTGTTCTTCTGGCAAATGTGTGTATTTTTCCCAGTCTGCAGATTTGAGATTTCTTTTAAAAACCGTTACAGATTGTTATGTCGATACTTTATTTCCCAATGCGGTTAATAAATGTCGGTTCGGTTCCCCGATTTAATATCTCAAGATTTGTCGACGCCAAGTATTGTAAGAGAAATTCTCCCCTAGCATTGGTGTTTATACTGCCCCAAATATTGTATTATGTGCATTGGCGTCGCTTCCGATCAATGTCGACAGATCTTTACTATCTG
This sequence comes from Kuschelorhynchus macadamiae, assembly GCA_030620095.1. NCBI lineage: Eukaryota > Metazoa > Arthropoda > Insecta > Coleoptera > Curculionidae > Kuschelorhynchus > Kuschelorhynchus macadamiae. The sequence continues at coordinate 215,924 of JAUTXW010002861.1, read as the reverse complement.
CGAATGCCAACAGACGATCCACGTCCTCGCCGGGAGGGGGACGTAGCAAGTATATACAACCTACTACAAGCTTACGACTAACGCCACTTACCTCATATGCAAGTAAGGCTGTGGCAGTGGCACTATGCTCAATCCCTGAGATGCTAGTATGCATGCCCTTCGCTTCCTCCAAATCCCCTGATCGCGTTCGTAAAAAAGTATAAAAAATATTACGTGTTTAGTTTTAAATTAATAAGTATTGCATGATGATGTTTCGTTTCTATTGCATGCCTATTAAAAACAGTGAAAACGGTGTACGTTATCGATTATCCTGTACCTTTTTAAACTCTTTTATTTAACTTTTCTTGCTTGTGTATATATCTGTACCACTGGCTAGTATGGGGTGGGCAAAGGAAATGTTCCCCCCAGACTCGTTCCAAATTTTTATATACTTTATATAGTACAATTTTATATTAAACATTTACTTTATATAGTTGAGCATTGTGGTAAAGTGTGGTTGAGTTGGAAAATTAGTGGAAAACAAAAGCGCGGAACTTTTTTTTAGCAGCAGTTCGTTTTTCCTTTCGTGCTCTCCCCAATAACAAGGGTTTAAGGAACACGAGGGAAGAAAATATACCACCGAAAGTTAAACTAAACTAAACTAATGGTAAAAACGATAAAGAAGTTTTATTAGATCCCTGCCCACCCAGAAGTGATTTCTGGCTACGACAGTAGTCTTTATTTAGTGCATTCATTGTCTGCCAAGGCGGCCATGGCAAACTTCTGCTTATGTCGTACCTTTCTCGTTAATTGACCAGTGCTGACGTCACAGAATCCAGAGGGTGTTGAAATATTTACGGTAAATGTTTGACCGGTTGCAATATTGGCAGAATATCTATCAGAAGGCTGTTATGAGTGTGGTTGAATTAGAACTATCTCATAAATACGTACGTGTTAGTAAAAGTTGCATACGCAAAGCATGGGGTTTTTCACATTTTTACTTCCCTCGTAAAATGAAAGTATGCAATCGTAATAAACATCACCCTTCTAGGTTTTTAACTTCGAACATTGAACTAGATAGAATTAACAACAAAGAAATTTGTCTGTATATCCACCTAAGGTAATATACACATAAGAAGTGATGAGGGTATGCAATTTCTGGGTTTCAACTTTGTCGCTAGAGAAAAACTTTTGATATCCTAAACGAATAATTGAATATATTTATTAATTAACAGAAGCAAAGTCGTAAATTTCCTATACATTGTATACTATTTAATGAAGAAACTTTATTATAGTTACCATCATTTTTGGAATGGACCGGCAACGTCGCAATCAGTCGGCGTCTATATCACCTCGACAACCAGTAAATATAACAACCACTAGATCTTAGACAAGGAAAGAGAGAGGACGCGTAACACCCGTTTACGGCGCTGGCGCAAATTGAAGCAGAAATTCATTAGGACGCCATTTTATGGTGCCAGACAATCGAGGTGTCACCACAGTTTCTTTTGTGGATTATTCAGCGGAAAGTGTGTTAAAAACTATAAATTTTGTGTTAGAAAAATGGTGGTTTGTTGTGCTTACAACTGTAAAAGTCGGAGTGACAGAAAGGAACCTGAAGTTACGTTTCACAGGTGAGAAATAATAAAGTAATTTCTCAATTGCATTTAAAAAACCATTTATCTCATGTTCTAAGTAGTTATTTGGTATAATATTTTAATATGATCTAACAGCTGACTGATTTCACGATACTGCGCAGTGTGGGACATAAACATGACTATTGGGTTAATCTCCTCGAGTAAATCTCATTTGAGCAGTGGTGGCGTTCATATATATTTTAATAATTACGCTTATGAAAAATTGTTTATTACTATATTTTTGAACCATAATGTTAATATTGTTATTATTAACTTTGTTTAATATTATTTTATCTAATTACTATTAGTTCTGCAATAGGAAAATTGGTTTATTTTGATAATAAAACATATTCTTTTGAAGTTTCACATAAGTTTTTTTTTAAGATTTCCTACAAATCTGGTAAGGCGAGAACTTTGGGTTCAAAATCTGAAACTTGCAGACTGGTCTCCAACAAAGAATCACAGACTTTGTTCCAAGCATTTTGAAAAAAAATTCTTTTATCGCATTGGCGAAAGAAATTGTCTTTTGGATGAAGCCGTACCGACAATATTTCCAGAACTGCCCAAATATATGCAACCAAAAAAGGTAAAGTATAGTTTTTGTAACTATCCAAATAACATTGTTTGATTAGTAGAAGTAATTGCTATATTTTTTTTACTTTATTAAATACCTCTCTGATATGGAAATTGGAGTATATTTGATTGATAAAACAATATATATGCCTTTAAACCACAATTTCTAAACCATCTAGTTATGTATGCCTAAAGTGATATATAAAGTATGCTAATTACAAATCATAACTATTTATAGATGTTCAAGATATAAACCTATTATAAACCAAATGTTGAGTTAAAGTGGCACAAAAAACTACTATAACATTTATATAACACACATTTTTTAAAGAAATATTAATGAGACTTGATTACCATTTTATATATTTTGGTTGGAAAAAATGTTACTAATTGGTGTACTGCATATTATTTGACTGTACAGTACTAAAAATTTAACAAATCAAATTGTTGCAGACAACAAAGAGATCTCATGAACAAAATATTCAGAATACTGCCTCCACATCAGCAGTAGCTTCTACATCAAGTAGTACCCTGGAAGATATCCATCCAGAGACTCCTAGGAAAAAAAACTACGTCAACAGCTATTTAGGGAAAGGGTAAAAAGTCAGCAAAAAACAAAGAAGATAAAAATCTTGTCGCAGAAAGTACGAAGGTATAAAAAGAAGGTTTTGTCATTGAAGCAAATCATAAAACATTTAGCTAGTAAAAATTTGATAAGCTCACAAAATTCTCTATTACTTTCCAACATGTCTGGAATAACCAAAGAACTGCAAAAACGTAAATTGAAAAAAAATGCTAAATATTGTCCAGAATTAAGAAAGTTTGCAATAACGGTCAGTTTTTTTTCACCTAAAGCTTATGATTACATTCGAAAAGTTTTTGATACTTGTTTACCCCATAGGAGTACCATAGGAAAGTGGTTTAAAAATATAAACGCGGAACCAGATTTTACCAAAGAGTGTTTTGACACTTTAAGAAAATATGTCCAAATATCTGATAGACCTACTCTCATTGCACTTGTTATTGACGAAATTTCAATTCGAAAACAAGTGGAATGGGATGGGAGAAAGTTTCATGGATATGTTTACTATGGGGTAGACTTGGACGATGATCAAAATGCAGTAGCAAAAGAAGCTTTTGTTTTAATGGCTGTTTGCATAAATGGTACATGGAAAATACCAGTAGGGTATTTTTTTGTAGACGGGTTAACTGGCATGCAAAAAAGTTCCCTTGTGTCTCAATGCATAGAATTAATTAAAGAAACTGGTGCCCATGTATTATCATTAACTTTTGACGGTGCTCCTTCGAATGTCGCAATGGCAAATCTTTTAGGCTGTGTCACAGAACTGCAAAATATGAAAACATATTTTACAATTCGTAACAGCAATATTTTTGTTTTTTATGATCCATGTCATATGCTTAAACTAGTTAGAAATACATTCGGAGAGAGCAAACAATTAGTAGATGGTCAGGGGAATTTAATTAAGTGGGAGTACATAGAAAAATTAGAAAATTTACAACAATCTGAAGGACTTCATTTAGGGAACAAACTTAGAAAAGCCCACATCAAGTTTTTTAAGCAAAAAATGAAAGTTAGATTAGCTGTCCAATTATTAAGCGAATCAGTAGCAGATGCTCTAACTTTTTGTGAGGAAACTTTAGGCCTTGAAGAATTTCGTGGTTGTAAGGCTACAGTCAATTTTATTAAAATGTTAAATAATATTTTTGATGTATTAAACAGCCGAACCCTTGCTGCACCAAGATATAAAAAACCCATTTTTAACAAAAATATATTCCAAACTAGGAAGTTTATTTCTGAAGCAATTGATTATATTTCAACATTAAAATTTACAAACAATCAATTACTAATACATTCCAAAAGGAAAACGGGCTTTCTAGGTTTTATAATATCTTTAAAAAGTGCCTTGCTGATGTATGATGAAGCAATTTCAAAAAATTATCTTGTTTACCTTCCATGTTATAAAATTAGTCAAGACCATCTTGAACTATTTTTTTCATCCATAAGATCAAGGGGTGGTTGGAATAATAATCCTACCTGTAGACAATTTACGGCTGCTTACAAACGACTTTTAGTCCGAGCAGAAATTCGTGAAGGGGGAATGGGGAATTGTATTCCCTTAGATGACATACCTATACTAGTGGGATCAAGCAGGTTTGAAAAACCAGAACTCAATATTGCACCACCTGATTTTCTCCCAGAGGTATCTGAAAAGTATCCAATGTTGCAAAGCATTTGGGAAGATCATGAATATATAATGAATACCCATGTAATTAGTAAATGTTCAAAAGAAATTATAATTTATATAGCGGGTTTTGTATCACGTAGGTTACAATCATTAATTAAATGTGAAATGTGCATACAATCTTTAATTGGGGAAAAAGAAAATTATTTAAACTCCTTAATTTCCCAAAAAAATCGAGGTGGATTAACATATCCCTCTAAAGACGTAATAGAAATTTGTAAATTAAGCGAACATTTTTTGCGAATTTATGAGCACGATATCAAAAAGAAGAATTTTTTAAGTATCTTAAAAAGCAAAATTATGTTTAGCTGCATGCAATCAAAATATTTTAATTATTTAAAAGAACATGCATCAGAAGGTACTACAAACCACTTATATTTTTTGATGGAATCTATCATTTTACAGTATTTAAATATTCGTTTGCATTTTATAAGTAAAAGGCAATCTGAAGTAGTAGATCCCATCAGAAGTCAATATACCAAGCTAATTTTGTTTAAGGGACAATAACATTTATTGTATTGGTTTAGCTTTAGTATTTATAATAATGTATATAATTTTTTTAGTTTTAAGTTTTTTGTAATTGTATTTAGTATGTAGAAACCCTGTAAAATATTTCAGCTATATGAAATAAAATATAACGTAATTAAATTATATACCTAGTTTTATTTCAGTATTAAGAAGGTCCATAAATACATAAAAAGCAGAATAGCGAAATACTAATTTTTCCAAGATAATTTACATTACAAAAATTTAAAGCTAACAGGCGCTCGGTAAAAGTTTAAACAGATTTTAATTTTGCACATGGTTTTCATTTTGATAGAAAATAAATTGCATTTTCGTCTAAAGTCCTCTTACTTATCACCTCTTTTCATATATGCGTCGGTGAACCAAAACGCTAAATAAGTTACATCACAAAAAATGTACATTTATTTCTAATATCAATCATGTGATACGCCACTGAGCAAACATGCGTGGTGCCAGTTGGCCTTCAGTAAAACAGCTGGCGTTATCCGTCCCCTCTCTTTCCTTGTCTAAGCACTAGATTAACGAATTACGTTGCAGACCTACCTATTCACAGCCAACAACCATAATAATCCGACGTTGCGGCGTTGACAGAAATTATAAAATATTTCCATTTATTATAACAGGCGATAGAGAAGATATGTATAAAATAGCAACAAAGCTGGGAAGAATTCAAATTCTTTAGAATTTTATGTTTTCCACCCTTTTTATAGACTTATGTTACGCAAACAACATATTTAAAAGTGAGCGCAAGTTTTACCTGTCTTTAAATTATTTTCAGTAAAGTGACAATATCACATTCTTCGTGTAAGTGTTGAGTAAAGACAGCCTCCTATAAAATGTTAGTAACATAAGTAAATATTACATTTTTAAAATGTCGATTAAAAAAATAAATTTTTTTTGATGACTCGTTTTTACTAAATAATGAAATGTTTTAGTGGCTGTGATTTATTAATATTTATCTTGTTTAAATTATTATACAAATGTGGTTTTCTTAGAGACACATCAAACATCAAACACAATGGCGTTTCCAACACTATTTGTTGACAAACTTTTATTTACATTCATCTCTGACTGGGTCAAATATTTAAGTTGATTTTGATCTACTTATACTTACCCAATCGATTTGAAAGTTGGAATATACACGTATTCGCAATGACAATCCAATATTTTTTATTTAGTTTAAAAACCATTCCTAGAAATTCCATAAAACGTCTTATGTATGCTTAAATTCGATTCTGGTTCCCCATATATGAGCTAAATCAAATATTTTGCCACCTGCTTCACTAAGGATGAAGGTGACCATGACACACTTCTAATTGTGACGTACTTCTCTCGTCAATTCGTTAATGCTGACGTCAACAGTTACATTGTTGCCAGTTCGGTGCGATCTCTCAAGGAGTAAAGAGCTCAAGATTATTTTAGAACCATTTCCAACGCACAGTATTTAGTATTGAGTGCATGTTGTGCCGAAAAAAAAACGCGGGATAGGTATTGTTATTTGTCTGTATTGTCGACAAACTGAGAGATTGTGCCCCGGTAAGACCCGAGGTGGCTGCGGTCTTCCTTTGTCAAAAAAACGAGAAAGTAATATTTTAAAGACGCTTAGTTAAAGTAATGTAAAGTGTATCTAAAGTAAAGTAAGACAACATAAGAACTAAATATCCCTCAACAGTCGGCGATTTAATTGTGAAACATGAGCGGCGTGATTGAGATCTAAACTTATTTTTGTAACAGATTAATTTATTAGTACTTTCTTTTTATTATTTATTCGCATTTAAAAATTTTTTTCAATTAGTTTTTTATTTGATCGGGTCAGGGGCTGGGGGCAAAATAGCTAGGCTAAATGAAAAAAATGTATTCACCGTAAATAAATCGCATAAAACGTATTTTATATTATAAAATGTATTTTTATGGGTTTACTGGGTAATGGGTAACCTACTTGATAACATATTTACTTTGAAATTATACAGGGGAAAAGGAAGGGGATAAAAATTGAAAGTTTCGTTAAAGATCGAGCAGGTAATATGTCATTTTGGAGGGTATCGGGTATATATATACCAATTGCTGATGAAAAAAAGTTCCGCGCCTTTGTTTTCCACTAATTTCCCAACTCAACCACACTTTACCCCACTGCTCAAAGTGACGTCCCCGTTTGTATATATAAAGTATATTTCTTATACAAAATTATACTATATAAAGTAAATAAAAATTTGGAATGAGTCTGGAGGGGAGGCAGCTTCCCCCAGAGAGAGAGACAGACACACAAACAAGTAAAGTTAAATAACAGCGTTGGAAAAAGTACAGGACAATGGATAAGGACGGATATTTTAAAACAACTGTTTTTATTGTTTTAGTATGCATTAAAAACGAAACATCACCGTGCAATACTTATTAATTCTAAAATAAAGACGTAATACTTAGTTACATTACTATCCTTCCCATCTATCGTAAGTCCAGTGCAGTCCTTTGTCTTCTACACAACAATTGTATCTGATCCTGGCACTTCACTAAACCAGGTTCTCACTTCTGAATACGTTTTTTGCATACCGCATTTTCGTTGTCGTTTTGAGGGATTGTAAAAAAGACTATTAAAAGTTTGTGGAAATGTTAATTTTTCATATAGTTGGGGGGGCGGTAAGTGCATAATGTATGGTGCTTATAGAAGGGGTGCAAGACTTACATGTTGTGAGGTAAAACTCACCGAATAATATGCTGGGTCGTAAATGTAAATTTCTCAAGTGGGGGGAGGGGCTAAGTTTTAAGTTTTAGGTATTTGTAAATTGCCTAAAGAAGAGGTGCAAAACTCAAAATTTGTGATGCAAAACTCACCGAATAATATGCTCGGTCGCATATGTAAATTTGTCAGGTGGGTGGCACTAGGATTCAAGTATTAGGTATTTGTATAGTGTCTAAAGAAGGGGTGCAAAACTTAAAATTTGTGCTGCGTAACGGTGCAAAACTCACCGAATAATATGCTCGGTCGCAAATGTAAATCTGTCAAGTGGTGGGGGAGGCACGGTCAACATGGCCCAATCGAGTAAGACAAGTCAGTATTTAGTCAGGAGAGGAGGTGCAAAATTTAAATTTTAGTGTGCCAAACGGTGCAAAAAACCTTAAAAATGTTCATATAAAAATTCGTTATGGGGGGGGGGGCTAACTTGACCGATGTTTTTGACTTTTTGACTGACTGTATAGGGAAAGTACTGTAATCGTAAACATTTTCGAAAAATCCGAGTCTCTTGAATACGAAATACATATTCTTATAAAACAAAAATGATATCTATTTAAAAATAAATTGCTATAATATTTAGACACGTAAAATTTATTTTATTTTTTTGTATCCAAATATTTTCTCTACTACCCTGTAGATTCTGGGAGACAGTCCCTTTAAAAAGCGTTTCGTTAAATAATTAAAAAATGATAAAAACACATCGAATTCCTTTTATTTTTTTGTATATAAAAAATAATTGTTTTAAATGTACAAGTTAACTTTACGTTGCCGGAAACCAAAAAAAATTGTATTTTTAAAGATCATTTTATGTTCAAAAATATTTTTTTTTCAATATGCATGATAGCCCTAAGTTTAGAAACATTCGGTACCAAATTGACAACAAAACAACGTAGGTACACTTCCTCCTACTATTTATTTTAACTCCTAAAAAAAATTAAAAATATTTATTTTATTTGCATATGCGTAAATAGTTTTATGTAGTTTTGATCATGTGTAATATTTTGTGTACTTAAATAAATGGAATTTTATTAAAGGATTTTCCTCTATAGGTATACTACGTTATAACAACACTGAGGAAGGCTAAGTATTAGTCGAAACGTTTGTTTTTGATGTCAATATCTTGAAGTAAAAATATTGATATATGATATAAGAAAAAAGCCATTAACTCTACCCCCACGAACCTAAACCCAAGAAAACTCCCTAGGAATATATCTAACAAGGTTCAAGAAAAAAAGTATTTATATATATATATATATATATATATATATATATATATATATATATATATATATATATATATATAATCCTACAAGGTTTTGCTATATTGTCTGCTCACATATTAATAACAATGATTTATATATTAAATAACAAATTGTAACCGTTACACTATAGCTTGGAGAAGATGCTTTTGACTAACGCACGTAGGTTAGATGTTAACCTTACTACTAATGGTAATTACATTATACAAACAAGAATCAATATCTCGGTACAGCATCCACTACACCTCCTTCCGTAAAATAAAAAAAAACTTGTCATGGGACTAACAAATCTTTTCTATTATCTGCGTTTAAAACTATTCACTAAAATAATGTTTTTCATACACAACTTTCTCAGTGTTTCCTATTCTAAGCATTATATTTTGTCTTTTATATCTAACAATTGGTATGGCCCCTTAAACACTGGGTCCATTTGTTACATCTGCCGCCCTTGTGTACTAATACCTTTTCAACTAAATTGTTTTTCGCGTCTTGCTACGCCGTTTATAATCTAAACTTCAATTCTACCACATAATTCTCAAAATTATATATTGGATCTACCGAACTAGTTATATTTGTCAGTAACTTACTTGCTTTCTCGAAAACAAGTTCAAAAGAAGAGTACAGTGTTATTGTATTTACCGCATTGCTATAGGGAGAATACCAAAAATTAACCCGTTCTGACCAATCTTTACATGAAGATTACGTAAGTATGCTCCTACATTTTTATGAGAATTTTCTAATGCTTCTAATGTTTCATGATAGTATGCAGTTGACTTCATTTCTTTCATATTTAACAATTTACACGATTACCTAAAAATACTCTGGTTTGTAACAACTTCATCTCGAATTATGTACCGTAATATAAAATTGTTAACAAACGCTTTTGCCGCCGTTTCCGTTTCTTTCTTTTAAAAGATACGTTTCAACGAATTTGGTAAGATTGCATTGGATTGTTAAGATATACTTATTTCGTGATTATCGCTTGGTAAAGGCCCTACTAAATCAAAAAATATTTTTTGAAACGCTGAACTTGCCGTTGTGCTTATTGTCATTGGTACGATGCTAATCGTGTTTATACCCCTCACAATCATCACACCTTTGCATAAATATTTGAATTTCTCTTTTTAGACCCGACCAAAGGTAGTGTTTTTGATGATATTATACATACGTCGAATTCCCATGTGACTACCTGTTGCTAACATATGATAATCATTTAAAACTAACCGCCTCTTTTCTTTGTAACCTATTTGTTTTACCTATCTAACAACCACATGTGTACCAATCATTTCAGTTTTATTTTCTCTTATCTTATTTAAAAATTCAATACTATACGCGCTTTTTATGATACATAATTTCGGAATCTTATTTTTTCATACCAATTTCCCAATTTCCTCAATGCCGTCCTAAGTCGAACAATGAGTCATAACACTAGTTAAAATATACTCATTTGTAAATTCATATCATAAATAAAATTTTTGTAGCAATGACATTTATTTTAAAAACACTTTTCCTTATTTTTTCTAAATTATTTTTCTTAATCGGAGGTAGCTCTATCATCACGGCTGGTCATTAATACCTCAACCACCATAGGGTAACTGAACCTACTGCAGCTTCGAATATCTGTACCACCTTCCTCAGCTTATACCTGTTGTCTAGTTCGACTCCTTGTCATAAAATACATGCTTTTCCTAACATTCGCACTCACCCCCTTCAACTTGAATCTAAAACTACGCAAGATAGATATAACATCCGCTGTTATGTTATGTCTCCTTCTCACGTACTGTACCGCAAAATCGAGCTCCTTCGAAACTAACTTAAACTTCGTCAACCAACTAGAAGGGTAAGACATACTAAATAAACATATCAACGGTCTGTGATCTGTCAAAACTGGTAATTTTCTACTAAACAAATACGGTTTATAATGCTTAACTGCCCAAACTATCGCTAATTACTCCTTCTCTATCGTGCAGTAATTTCTTTCTGCCTTGTTCAAATTCCTCGACGCAAAGGGTGTGGTTGATTAATGACATTTGACTACACCGACCTCAATGCATAGCCAGTGCATCTGCCCAAGCAAAAATTCATTACTCTCCAAAAAATCTGTAGACTGCAAGACTGGTAGGTTTACCAGCGACCACTGAACACTACTCCTTCCGTGCTAAATTGTCTAAAGATTGTGCTATCTCTACCAAAATTTCTAATAAACGTTCTGTAATAATTTGCTTATGCGTCAAACCGTTTAACGTCATCCACGTTCTTTGTTACTGGATAGTGGTAAATTTTCTTAGTCCTGTCTAGATCTGGTAATATACCTTTCCCTGAAATGACGTGCCCCAAATACAAAATTTCTTTTTCAAAGACTCACATTTCTCTAGATTAAGCTTTAAGTTCACCTTCCTAAGCCTTAAATATCTTTATTAAATTGATGTTATGCTTTTACGGTAAGTGACTAAACTCTATTAAATCATCCATATATACGAAACATGATTCGTAATTTAGATCCGATATCTTTCTAGAAAATACATTCGGATTAACTTTCATACCCATAGCCGAACTTTCCACCTGAAACTGACTTCTTTTAGTAATAAATGCTATACGTGTAAAGTATACCGCGCCTGATAAAGAGTCTAAAATATCTGCAATATTAGGTAAAAGAAATGTCTCACCATCTTTCATTTTACGGGAATCTAACACGATTCTGTATCTTTTCCTAACATTGCTATCCGCCTTTTATGGAACTATAAGTAATGCTTAAGACAATTCCGATTTGCTTCTTCTATTATGTCTTTCCGCAACATTTGCTCTACTTGCCTAGGTACTTAGATGTGGTAACCTATACAGTTAATTGTCATTCGTTTTGTGTATATTTTCACGACAATTTTAACATTTAGATAAAATACACCCCACGCTTGCTCTACTGTCAACAAGTAACTGAAAATCATTCATTCCATATGTCACTCTTTGATAATTTTAAAACTTTTGTATTGAAAAAATAACACTCTTTTCTATTTTAAACGAAAAAATTGCCTACCACTACAATTTTCGGTATGATATGATATACAGTTAATTGTCATTCGTTTTGTGTATATTTTCACGACAATTTTAACATTTAGATAAAATACACCCCACGCTTGCTCTACTGTCAACAAGTAACTTAAAATCATTCATTCCATATGTCACTCTTTGATAATTTTAAAACTTTTGTATTGAAAAAATAACACTCTTTTCTATTTTAAACGAAAAAATTGCCTACCACTACAATTTTCGGTATGATTTGAGTGACCGTGTCGAGTTATATCTTGGTTTTGTGCGTTATTGAGCTACCTTGGCTTCGACCTTGCCGTTGACGCTCGAAACTTGAATCATTTTTATAATTATGATTGCTGAAATTTCGCCTATCGTTTGCATTATGTATTTCCGCGATAGTTAAAATGTTTTCTCATGTTAAAAATTTTTCGGTGGGTTAGTGAATTTGCGCCTATAATTGTCTCAGTAAGATTTTCATAATTCTTAGCTTTAATGGTAGTTCTTATACCGCTTACCAATTTCTCATTTATTGGACTTAAGACTTTTAATGCGTTACCATCCTGTCCGCTTGAGCTAAAGTTAATTCAGATAAAATTTGTTCGATACATTTGCTATAGTTTTCTATATTTTTACCATTTCATTTTGCGCTGTGTAGTTGCATGGACAGCATTGGTGCCTATTTTTTTTCGTTAATAAAAAATGTCTTTTCATATCATCGTTCATTAGTTCGCTATACAATTCAAATGAATCAATAAGCTGCCTAGTCGAGCTTTCTGTGCGATACATATCGGGTAGCAAGGATGCTGCGGTTTTTAATTCATCTAAGACTTAGCTATTTTAATTACTATATATCCTAAGCTATTTAAAAAAAATTCGCTGCATTTATCATTTTTTTGTCTACTTATTAATAGGTATTTGTCTACAATTAGGTCACTAGTCCCATTTTTAATTGTCTGTTAAACGTTTCCATGTAGCAAAGAGCAAAAGTATAATTTTTGCATGTAAGTCATATATATAATATATATTTATATATATATATATATATATATATATATATATATATATATATATATATATATATATATATATATATATACATATATATATATTTATAAAACAATTTTACTTATCTCTTGGTTCATATTTAATCCTCACTCAAACATAGCTATATCATCCGGATTTACTAAAAAGGTTTAAAGTAAGTGCAGGTCTAGTTGCCGTCAAGGACCACATCCAAGTATTTACTTGTGAATGATGCTCATTTCATCGAACCCCAAATCTGATAATCTAATAGCCCGAACCGAAACATAATTGACTATATTATTCGGGTTTGTTAGAAAATATGGTTTATTCAAACAATTTTACCAAGATTGATGAGCTCAAGGATAGGATCAGGGTGATCAACAAGAAATGGTAAACATTTTGGTAATTCTTTTATATTAATATATTTTCTCATTTTTTATCTGAATACGTTGATATTACTAGGGCAAATTTTGACCTGTATACAAAAATTTGGTTGCGACGAAATAACTAATGATCAAAAATAATCCCTTTTTCCAGAAAAACCCAAATAATATAATTTGGGAAATCTCAAGAATTAAATTATATTTTTACAACAAACCAAGACTTAGATTTAAGAAAACCAAAATTTGTTTGGTCCACCGAGTAACATTCACAAATCAAATTTGTTTAAGAAGTGCCGTATACATATTGTATCTAGTAATCATTCAAATCGGGTGAAAACCAAAAAGGTTATTAAAATATGTACTTGCCCACAGTGTACTGGTTTTTAAATATACTGCTTGATTAAGCATAAAGAGTAGATACATTTAATTTTGTGCACGTGTACAAGCTAACGTATCGATGCTAAAAGTTGCCCTCCGGGGAAATCAGTGCTTACATTTCATACAGCGGTGACACGTGATATTCCGTAATATATGTTCATAAATTTGCATACGTTGCGTTTTTGTACTGAAAGCTTTTTCTTGTTACATATCTCCTTGATTATGTAACAAACCATATTCATGAAATTTGTATTTGTAATTGTATGCAAACTGTAAATTTTAATTTCGGAAAATGCATAAGTTTATACAATACAATTATAGTATAGTATTTAAAAATATTACACGCTATTTTTACATTAATTATGTCATATTTTCATAAGCCTGAACCTAAGTCTCGACAGTATAAATGTTTAATTACATAGAAAACTTAAAAAACCAATAATTATGGTTGCGATTTTCCTACTTTTTAAATTATTTGAACTGTTTTTTTCTGTATTAAATTAAAAAATATTTTCTAAGAAAGTGTAATGGTAAATTTTCTACTAAAACAATAATAGAAAATCAACTACTGTTACAAAATGTTCAAATTTTATTTTCATATTTCTGGAAATGCCGTTGGCAAAGCAGCGTGCTCTTATAAGGCTAAAACATGCATATCGTTTGAAGCCCTGAAATCTGTCTGATAATTGCCAATGGGCAGCAGTTTTAATTCTCAAATGACCGCTCATATCCAAGCGAAGCTACTAACGTTCAATTCAAGCACAAGCCGGGCTAATCGCGGCAAATAATGCCCTAAAAAGGCCTGTGAACAACGATAGAATGGTTGAAAATCTCTAAGTAATAAATGCATTATATTGCTAGGGCATTTAAAATATGTTCAGAGCTTGATATAATCATTTATAGTTTTACCGAATACTTAATCGGGTTTTCAAATATCTATTTTAACCTAGATAATTACTAAACTAACTCAAGGCTTCCATTAATTAAATTATTTTTTACATAATAATAATATTTTATTTCTTCTTCAATATATATATATATATATATATATATATATATATATATATATATATATAAATGCGACTGGACTGGACTGCGACCCTTCCTTTTATACCCCCACTCGGGGCCGAAGGTCATATCTGCGCAAGCGTTGGTCGTTATTTATGTTTTCCGGATGGTGCTGTTGTTGTTGCGCTAATTGCGCTTGAGTTTTTGCGATTTTAGATTTGTCGATTATTGTCTTCCATATTGTTGGTAGTTTTAATGATTCGTCCCTTTTATTCAAATCACCTTGTTTTTCAATTTCTATGGCTTCTTGGATTATTCTGGTCTTATAATGTTCTATATTGGCAATCTCTCTACACCCATCGAAATTTATTTTATGGCCGGTTTCCTGATGATGTTGGAATAAAACTGAGGTTGTTTGTTTATTTCTGATGCTGAGTATATGCTCTTCCACTCTTGCTGATATTCGCCTGTTAGTTTGCCCTACGTACAACTTTTTACAGTCCTGGCACGGAATACTGTACACTCCGTGGTTTTCCAGTTTGATTTTATCTTTTGGGTTTCCGAGTAGTTTACCTATGGTTGTTTGTGGCTTGTGTATTGTTTGTATGTTGTGTTTCCTCAGAATTCTTCCGATCCTGTCTGTTGTGCCTTTTACATATGGTAAGAATACTCGTTGCTTTCCCGGTTCATATTTTTTTGTTGTTCGTTGTTCGGGAAACCTGTGCATTAATAGCTTTCTCTATGGTGCGATTTGTGTAGCCATTTTTCTTTAAAGCACTAGATATTACCTTAAGTTCGTTTTGTCTCGTCTGTGTTTCAGTTAGTCGCACGGATCTAGATATTGGAGTATTTGCCACAGCTTTGTGAATTTGTGCTGGGTGATGATGTGATTTTGCATTTAAATACCTGTCTGTATGTGTTGGTTTTCTTACACGGTGTATTCGAAATATTCGTTATGCAGTTTTGTGACCAAAACATCTAAAAATGGTAGTTTGTTGTTTTCCTGTAACTCTAGAGTAAATTGTATTCTGGGGTGGATTGAATTTACGTGAGTCAGAAATTTTTCGAGCTCTGCATGACCATGTTGCCATATAATAAATATGTCATCCACATAACGAATCCATAATTTGGGTTTTAAACTTGCTTTCTCAAGAGCTTTTTTCTCGAAGTATATCAAAAATAAATTCGCGACTACTGGTGATAGCGAGGACCCCATTGGAGCACCATCCATTTGTTTATACATTTGCCCGTTGAAAGAAAAATAAGTATTTTTGAGGCAATGCTCCGAGAGTTTTATTATATGTGCCTGGAAATCCTCGTTCGTAGCAATCTTGTCCAATGCTTCGTCGATGGGAATACTGGGATATAACGATTTGACATCTAGGCTTGCTATGATATCGTTTTTTTCAAGAACGATATCTCGTATAATTCGAGTGAAATGTTCCGAGTTTTTTAAAAATGAATCAGCTTTTTCTACAGTTGGTTGCATAATTTCAGAAAGCTATTTCTCCAGTTTTTGTAGCGGCGAATTAACAGCACTAACAATAGGTCTGATAGGCGCCCCTGGTTTGTGTATTTTTGGTAAACCATAGAGTTTAGGACATCTGCTCGACTTTTCCCATGGTATGGTTTTTTGTTGAATTTCGGGGTTTATTGGTGAACTTTTTATTTTATTTTTAGTTGATTTTTCTAGATACGTTGTTGGGTCCCTTGGAACAGGTCTATAACAATTGTCTTGTACGATATCCTGCATTTTTTTCCTTTATCTGCTGTAAGAATTGTGATGTCTTTATTTTTTCGAAGGTTTATTAGGGCCCTTTGACGAGACTTAAGGTAATATCTAGTGCTTTAAAGAGAAATGGCTATACAAATCGCACCATAGAGAAAGCTATTAATGCACAGGTTTCCCGAAAAACGAACAACAAAAAATATGAACCGGGAAAGCAACGAGTAGTCGTACTATATGTAAAAGGCACAACAACAGAAGAATTCTGAGGAAACACAATATACAAACAATACACAAGCCACAAACAACTATAGGTAAACTACTCGGAAACCCAAAAGATAAAATCAAACTGGAAAACCACGGAGTGTACAGTATTCCGTGCCAGGACTGTGTAAAGTTGTACGTAGGGCAAACTAACAGGCGAATATCAGCAAGAGTGGAAGAGCATAAACTCAGCATCAGAAATAAACAAACAACCTCAGCTTTACTCCTACATCATCAGGAAACCGGCCATAAAATAAATTTCGATGGGTGTAGAGAGATTGCCAATATAGAACATTATAAGACCAGAATAATCCGAGAAGCCATAGAAATTGAAAAACAAGGTGATTTGAATAAAAGGGACGAATCATTAAAACTACCAACAGTATGGAAGACAATAATCGACAAATCTAAAATCGCAAAAACTCAAGCGCAATTAGCGCAACAACAACAGCACCATCCGGAAAACATAAATAACGACCAACGCTTGCGCAGATATAACCTTCGGCCCCGAGTGGGGGTATAAAAGGAAGCGTCACAGTCACCAATACTTCAGTCTCTATTTGGACGCGAGAAAGAAAGCTTCGAAAATGCCAAATGTGATTTTGGCGAAACGTCAGCAAAACTGTTCTTTTCAGAACGACAGTAGCGAACGGATGTACACCCGGAATGAAAACACATTATATATATATATATATATATATATATATATATATATATATATATATATGTTTATATTAATAAGTCGGTTAATAAACTCGTTACCGTATTTTGTGACACCGAACCAATTTTTAAATGAGATATTTCTGTATAACTAGAGCGAATAACAACAAAAATTGCAGCAAATCCTAAAGTCAATTTAAAGCCAGACTTTTTAAATGATAAACAGATTAGCATACTTCGCTATTGCTGAATATGCTGGGTTATTTATATATTGAAATAAACAGGGGAGTGTTTGAAAATAAAGAAAATTACAACTGTGTCAATTTTTTTCTAAGGCGCTTAATGTGATACTAAAATAATAACAAAGAATGGTTACTTCAAAAAATTGTCATATAAAAATTGAAATTATTGCAGAAAATAGGTAGGGTACCTACATAAAATGTTTAAAGGTATTTTCTTAAAAATTTGAAACAATAAGCACAGTAAAAAGTAGTTTTATGTTCGGAAATTTTGATAAGCGAGTGAAGTTAAAGTGTAAAAATACAAGCAACATTGTTTTGATGTGAGATTTTTTAAGAGACGATAAATATGTAAAATCGAGCTTATCTTATAACTCAAGTAGATCAAATCTCAATTAGATCATAGGGTACTGGCTATAGGGACTAAACAACTTATCTTATACATACAATATGTAAAGTTTAAGCCTAATTTGAAATAGCCACCGAAAGTGATAATTGTTATTTAAGGATTGCTTTAATAATTGCCATCCTCATATTTAAGAAACATTGGCTTAGACTAACAATATAATTACCCAAAATGCATATATGGTTTTTTATAATGACATGCATTTTTTAGAATCCAATATTTGTTAAAACTCTTAATGTGATGACAATGTTTCAAATAAGAAAATAAAAACCTTATAAAAAATATACATAATTATCGGACTTTTAACTGATCGTATCAACTGTGTTGAAACCAAATAAAAAGAGAAATAAGAAAAAGCGGGTTCAAAGGATTAGATTTTTTCAACGATTCCTCAGGGTAACGCTACAAATCCAAAATTCAAACGAACTGGAAATTTCAATTGTATCCGGAATAGTTTCGGATTATTTTCATCTTTTAGGTTATTTCAACTTTGCGTCGGGAGTAAAAACATGACTGGCTCTGTTCGAGATAACGACTGACCATTAACGAGTGAATACTAATGCGGGAGCCTCGGTTTTTCTCTCTTTCCCAACTTTTGAATTACTTGATAAATTGCTTTCGGGACAGGCAAGAGGCAGTTAAAAAGCATGGCAAAGTTTTGTTTATTGTAAAGAATAAAGTGGAAAAATCCGTATCCGAAAAGAAATAAAATGTGGAAAGCGTTTTTGAATTCAAAGCTTTGGTCTCCGGGCAAAGCAACTTTATACGCTTTATGCGGCAAGTTTTCTTCATATTTCAATATTCTAGATTGTATTGTTAAAACAAACTTTAAAACTAGGCAAGGTACATTGAAATCTAAACAACCGGGCGTTTCTGAAAAGTGGCTCATTGATTTACCTTTTTACTTCCCTCGTAAAGGGTAGAATTGTAATAATGAACAAATCACTCTCTGAAAAGTTTGAATTTTAGAGTCCCTAGACCACAAAAAACACGTTCTCCCATTTCCGTCGTTTAGTGCTGTTAGTGCGCGGCATAGCTCAAAACCTACTTAACTGATGAACTTCAGATGTTGGTTAAAACCAAGGACAAATGGTAACATTTTGGCAACATTTTTGTAAAAATCCAGTATGGTGAAACAAATTGTGAATCACACAAAATGTTTAAAAAAATCCTTGTTACTTATCGAAAAGA
The DNA here is from genome assembly GCA_030620095.1 of Kuschelorhynchus macadamiae. Classification (NCBI taxonomy): domain Eukaryota; kingdom Metazoa; phylum Arthropoda; class Insecta; order Coleoptera; family Curculionidae; genus Kuschelorhynchus; species Kuschelorhynchus macadamiae. Next base: position 196,651 of record JAUTXW010002861.1, on the reverse strand, counting down.
CCTCATATTTTGTACAAAAATCAAGTGTGAAACAAGGACTAAGTGATGAAATTTTAGTGCAAATCCAATATCGAAAGACAAAATGGCGGCTTACTAAAATGTTTACATATTCGGATTTCATTCCATTTCGTGAAATAATACCTTGTTTTTATAGTAAAAATAATAAAGTATTTCTTTTATTTTACTGTAGACTATGTAAGTAAAGTAATGAAAAAAAGGCGGTAAATTTCCTTTACCCGGAACATCCCTCGTCATTAATTTTTCCCTTTCTTAGGAATAGAGAAGTGTGAGCAAATTTAGTTTGGTAAATAGTCATTTAGTAACACATTTTTTATCGGGCGCCATTTTGTTCTACCATTTGGGATTCTAACCAAAATTTTACCTTTTTTATTTAAGTTTCTACCTATGTCACACTTGGTTTTTTTAACATTTTACTTGGCCACCATATTTTTTCGCGATCTTAAATTCATACCACAAATTTACAAATTTAGTTCTATACCACACTAAATACTTGCACAGAATTTGAAATTAATCCTAGTAGTTTTTTCAGGATAATTTTTTAAATACTTTATTAGGCTGCTATTTTGTTTTGGATTAATACCAAAATAATACCAGTTCATTCTTATATAACACTTGATTTTCATACAAAAGTTGAGGTACGTTTGATAACCAGTTTTCCGTAATAATATTTTAACGTTTCACTATGCCGCCATATTAGATTTTTACCAAAATATTTCCAGATCATCTCCATATGACTATTAACTTTTGACCAAAATTTGAAGTCAATCGGGTAAGTAGTTCTTAAGCTATGCCGCAAATTGACAGTCAGACAGACAGACCGTCGGAATTGATAAAACATAAAAGTTGGCATTTGGAAGCCTAAAACGTAAAGATAAACGTTTCATCTGGCCAAAATTTTGATCCGTCATCTTGAATTCTTACCACAATTATACCAGTTCATCTCTAAAATACCACAATTAATTGTTGCACAAAATTTGAACTCAATCCATTAAGTAGTTTTTTCAGGTACAACTTTTAAATATTTCATCAAGCCGCTATTTTGTTTCGCCATCTTGGATTCGCACTAAAATTTTCATAGTTAATTCCTACACAGCATTTCATTTTTGTGCAAAATTAAGTAAAATGCATAGTAGTTCCTTAGTAAGAATACTTTAACATTTCAGTAGGCTGCCAAGTCATCATCAAATGATCCTTAATTTTTGATCAAAAACAGACCGATGGAATTAAGAAAACATGTTTTTCCGCATCTAGAAACCCTGAAACGTAAAGATCTGAAGAAATCTCTGAGGTTGATTTTTTTCTAGGCTCTTTATAACAGAGCAGTTTTATCCTATTTAAGAGAAATGCCCATTTCTTGACGTCCCAGCCGTATTATCCCATGGAGCCTTTATCACTATGTATCTCAGTAAAGTTTATTGGTTTCGTAATAAGTTGCAGCAAGAAGAAGGGTGAAAGAGGTGTTTTTCTAAGACGATGTTTTTTTTTTAATTTACATCGGGAGTACAGTTCTAGTTGTAACATAAGCCACAAGTGTTGTTTGTACTCCTCTTGTTGTAGAAGCTTTATTTTTACGTACAGTAATATAGTTCGATATAACTATGCAACAAATCAAAAAGGAACTTGGCCCCCCGTATGCCTTGTAAATGCGATTAAATAATCCTTTACGATCAACAAGCTTGTCAGTACTTCTTTTTTCATATGTAAAAAGATGTAAAATTATATATTATAGCTATCAAATTTTTCGTTTTCTTTATCGCAGAAACCAAAAAAAGCAACCCTTCAGGCACACTCGTTATGCATACAATTGTTGCACGTTTTTAAATTGGTTTTGTATGTAAACTATTGGATATGTAAACTGCAACAAGAAATTTTTGTGGCACGAATTTCGCAGACAGAGCACTTTATATTGATATACTTTTCCCAACTTTTTATATATTTTTAAGGTACTCCTCTACAAAAGAATTATAGATATGTTTAATATTAGATATTAAAAAATACCAGAACCTCAAATTTTTTATGAATTATGAATGGTCTAGATAAATATATTCTTCTCTACTTTTAAAAGAGATGGTTATTTATGTATATTTTAAATTTTAGGTCATGGTGTCTGAAGGGCTCCTCCCTTCAGACTCATTTTCTTTATGGTTTTCTTATAATTCAAAAACCTGATTTACGTAGTTTTTGGGTTCTCTGTAATTAACTAGCAAAAAAAAACAATTGAAGTTCAAATAAAAAAAAGTATAGAGGTTCCGGTTTAACCGAAAACCGTATCGACGCAAAATATTTGTGCATAAACCCATGAAATTAGGATAAGCGAACAGAGATCTTTCTCCCGGTTTTAAAAATATACAGAATTATATGTTTATATTTTACGGTTTTCGAGTTTTTTTGCCTTTAACATACAGTCTATGTTTCAATTAGTAGGTTCGTGCAAGATTCAAGAGCAAATAATTCGAAAACTCTATAAGAAAAGTAAATAATAGAATATGTTTTTAAAATCTGTCGAAAGAGCTTCTTCGATCTAATCGAATACTAAATTTTCATGGGTTTATGCTTTTTAAAATTTGAAATCCAAATAAAAATAAAAACCTTACACCACTTATATAGTTTTTCAATGGATGTCCCTGCTTTTTTACAAATTTTCGCTTTTTATTCTATTGTGATATTAAAATTTGATTTTAAAAAATGATTATGTATTTTTTTATATACCTACATCGATTACCCCATTACTCGTTTGATCAATTTGTATGAATTTTTCAGGGTGGAGCCAGAGTGATACCATAACTAACACATTTAAAAAAAATTAAAAACGGCAGTTTGGCGCCATCTTTTTCTGCCTAATAATTTCTGCGATAAATTTGAAATGCTTTTATACATTGTCTTGAAAATTGATGTATGAAGTGTAATTAACCCAAAAAGTGTTTCCGCCACACTGTGGTGGTACATAAAATTTTAGAGGGGATTTAAAATGTTAATGAATTTTGAAAATATCAAATATCTTTGTTCTAGGCATAAAATATTTCTTGTGCCAATGCCGGAAGTGTATAGAGTGGGAGGGGACTAAGGGGAAAAAGGGATTATTATAAAAATATCGTGTTTTACATGGTTTTTGAGCCTTTGGCACAAAGTTAAATTTCACTAGTAGATGTATAGATGTATAAACGGCGCTCTTTATATTAAATTAATACTGTGATTCTAGTGAAATTCAAAACTGTCCTTTATAATAAAATTTTGTAGAAATAAAACTGGAAAGGATAAAATATATATATTTTTAATAAAACAGATTTAAAAAAAAACACTTAAATGTAAATTATAACATTTCATTTTAGCTTAAAAATTTGACTTAATGAAGTCGACGTCAAACTAATTAAAACAGTAAATAAATATTAAACTCGACAGACATTCAATACATAGATGTCCTTTGGGACTACGTAATTAGGAATTAGTTTGACGCCGACTTCATAAAGTCAAATTTTAAAGATGGGCTAAAATAATATTTGAGATTTTAAAGATTTTTTAAGTTGGCTTTATTTTATATAAAAAATTATAAGCCAAATGCCATAAAAAGTGTAATTTTTCTAAGTTACCTCAAATCTGTGTTGGGTACCAAAAAAGTTTAAACGACCAAAAATATATGAAATAAAAAAGGAAATACACACCAGAACTAGTTCAGTTTTTTAGACGGTCTTAGGGGTCATTATTAGAAAAAAAAGTATGACCCTGTATACTTTTCTAAAATTTATGATGATCATTTTATGGATGTTTATAATTACGATGTCAAATTTAAATGAGTTGTCTCCAAATAAGTTCGAGGCACACCAAAAACACTCTGTATCTTGCAGATAAAGTGACCCATATTTATACTAATAATATTTAATATTTTCATGTGTAGAATACACACTTAAAATACTGTAAGTACAGTCTTGATTTTTCAACCTACTTTTTAAGTAATTTACGATGTAACTTTCTAATTTATTTTTAATTGCAATTTTTGTAAAAAAAAAATATTGTAATGGAATTTTGCTTTAAAAACTAATAGCTAATGTGATAAAAGCGAAAACAGCTAATAAAATATATAACAGCATAAATACATATTATTAATGATAAGTCTTGACCTAATGTTTTTAAATCTAACTCAAGTAACAAGCTAAATCAGGAATGCAACTATCCCGATGAATTTTTGTATTTAAATTTTAGTTGGTATAAAAATTCTGGGGTCAGGGGCATAATATTCAAAAGACTGGACGTCTGGTAGGTTTAAGTCTTAATCCCTATTGTCATGCTAACTATGAAGTACATTATAACTGATGATTATGGAATCATATTTTATTCTTTTAAAATAGAGCATATTCCAGTTTTCTGGTGTAACGTTTTGCATTTGCCATCTTGAATGATTTATAAATTCTCTACAGGATTTAACTTAGAGGAATGAGTATAATTACGTTACAGACCAACAAGTGTTCTATTTCTTGTTTTTAACGTTGTAAAAATAGATTACTGTTTGTGTCTTTCATGTATTGTGTCTAATATTCTCTTTACATACTTCCCTCCTAAATAGGATTGCTTTGTAATGTTTTGGTAAAATTCCACTACGGCGGAACAAAATGACGGCCTAGTGAACTGAACACTAATCCTAATAAAACTAATAACGAGGAAAGTTCCGGTTAAAGGGAATTTGCCGATTTTTTTGGAATTATATTTTCAATTTTTCGATAAGGATGCATACTTGTTCAGCAATTCTGTAGGAAGAAATATAATGAAATTTAACAAAAAATAATGATGTACTTTATCAATAAAAAATATAATGAACCTTATCGATAATATACCGAATAATATGTGTCAAGGTGTCATAAAAAGAGAAAAGGGACCAACATGCTACTGAAGTTTTAGATTTGTTAATATTTTCTTAATGTTTTTCTTATTAGGTCTTCAACGGCCGTTTCCGATTCTGTTGCTTTTGTTGCTAATTTCTTTAAACAATTCCTACTAAGCCCGCATATATTACTCGCTTAATTTACATCCTTATATCCACAAAAATAAAAACGTAAAATCCATTTCTATTACTTTTTACCCATTGAAGTACAACCAATTACACACATAATTGTAGCACCGCTGATTTTTGCATAGGATCAGAACCAAAAAAGACACAAGGCGAATGAGATACACTGGAAGCTATAAAAGGAACTAAAAAAAATATTTTAGAAGGTTATATAGGAATTTCCACAGCTTACTAAAAAAAATTTAAAAATCAGGGGCAAATTGTCCACCCGGCATATAAAATTTAAATATGCTTCGCCTAAATATTGCTTTCTAAGCTAACAATAGACTTATAATTTCCTCATTGAATTTAAATATTAAAAACCGTACCATAATAAATTTTTCGGCCTTAAGTAAAGTTACGGTAGAAAAATATTACCATCAGTTCTAAACTTTAGTTATTATAGCTGGCCCTATGGTTTTATCTATCTAACAAGGTATTAAAAGTAATTTAATTATAAAATATCATATTATTATTATTGTTATTAATACTAACTGCCAATAAAGTAAAAATTACTGAATACCCTATAAAATAATTTCCACGGCTCTCTTTAATGCTAATTACTTAAGAACAGATCTATTTACTCTATTTTAATCATCTTTTTTTATTAATTTCACCGCAGACCGGTGGAAATAAAAGTAACGAGACATTTTAGCTTATCTTAGAGTGGATGGTGCCATTAAAATTTATTATTCTTGGTTTCAGGAACAAGTTTATTTTATAGATAAAACTCCAGTTTTAAACGTAAAAGCAATAAGTTCCATGGTATCTCGAGAAAAATGATGTAGTAGGGACGGCTGGTTTTATTTTGATATTATCACTTTAACACACCCTTTTTATGCTGTAGAATTTAGGTATTTATATAGATATCACTTTAAAGCCAATAAACTTTTAGTGAAAAATTAAAGAACGCAAAATTCATAGTACGAGGCTGTTATCGCATCAATAACAATTCAGTGAATAATACAGAAAACAATAGTTGTTTGCTTTTAATCTTAGGTGATTCTGTGTAAATTTGGGTTACCGGAATTAAAGATTCTGCATCTTCAATTATCTGCAAACTACAGATATGTATTAATAGTTCTACAATTGTTTGAACAAAATGTAATATTGGTTCAACAATTGTTTGGACAAAAACAAGAAATAAGATAAAATATTATCTAAAAATTTCTTTTTCGTAATTTACCATTCTTAACGTCTTGAAAAACAAATATTATAAAAAAGTAACCAAGAGTAATTGACTGAAAATAGTTTTAAGTTTCTAATTTAACTGCAAGGAGCCCACGAAATGTGATACTCACAAAATATTTTTTTTGGTTTCTATAAAGCCTCCTGAATGCGGTATTTAAAATTTTTCTATGCGGAAACTCCCAATTTTTATTTTATTTGTTTATTTTTTTCCTAACGCTTAACTTTGTTTACCTACACTTACCATCGCCAATTTTGATGATTTTTTGTACACAGGGTAGATTTCGAATCCGAATCCAAAATCGGTGACGTTTGGCTTCTGAGGTACCACCATAAAAATATTAAAAATAATTTTTCACTATCTTCACCCTACCTTTTCTTAAAAATTATTGGCTAATACATTCGCACAATAGCTATAACATTGAGTTAATAACCTAAATTATTTCGTTTTCAATACACAACGAAAAGACGCTATGATTATTTACGAGATATTTGCCGCGAGAAATTTAAATTACATTTCTCTCTCAAATTTTGAGTAATATTTGAAAAGTGAAAATAAATTTTATTTCAGCATCTTTTTTAATTTTCGTGACAAAAAGAAATTTGTCACGAAAAATTAATTACTTTATATTTAACATAGGCTTTGGTCAATTAAGAAATCATGGTTCTTCGGATTAGACCGTGTCAAATTGGAGTTACTTTCCGACGTTTTGCCTTCGATTGCACGAAGTATCTTCAGGGATATTTACTCCACGAGACCTGAACACTGAATGAGCTCGGAGAGATTCAGGCGGGCTTTTATACCCGACTTGTGCTCGCCGAACCGTGACCCTGTGTTAAGATCGGTTTCCACGTGTGATGTAGACCGTTACCCGTATCTCTATTGAAATTTTTTGTATGTTTAAAAATTTTAGTAGATTCCCTAATTTTTCGTTTATAAAATCCTGGAACCGACACTAGAACCTTGGTTTCCTTTACATTTATAATATTGCAAGTGGTACGCTGGTGTTCAGACACTTAATTACACACACACCACAGGAGCAAGGAATTTTATATACTCCTTCTGTTTGAAAAGGTACAATATCTTTCGGGGATAGCAAGTATTGTCCAATCTTCTTATATGTATTGAAGATTGTATGTATGTTGGACCGCCAAAGTAATCGTCCTATTTTGTCTGTAGTGCCATGTATACAAGGAAGAACAACACTACCTAATGCTGGCTCCCTATCATCCTCCTTTCGCGGAGTTGGATTACTATGTTTTTTAATTGAACGCGTAGTCTTCAGTGCAATAGCCGCACAGAGCTTCGGTCAGTTTCGATGTTTCTGGTGTTAGAGAATCTTGATCAGAAATCGAAATGGCTCTAAATACTAGTGAGTTAATAACTGTGCTGCTGTGCTAACATTTGTGCTGGATGGTGTTGAGAATTTGAATTTATGTATCTATTTGTATGCGTCGGTTTTCTGTACACAGAATGTCCTAATGTACCATTTTCCTTCCTTTGAATATATACATCTAGAAAGTCCCATTAGATTCAATTTTCATTGTGAACTTGATATTATGATGTTGATTGAGGTGATCCAGAAATATGAGAAGATTATCCTGTCCATGAGGTCATACTACAAAGTATCATCAACATATCTGAACCAGTGTTTTGGTTTTAGTGGAGCCGATGTTAGAGCAATATCTTCAAAGGCTTCCATAAAGATATTCGCCATTATAGCAGAAGAGATCCCATAGCTGTAATTATTTACCGCAAGTTGTTCTTGTATTGAAGGTCATTTTACTTCATATATCACTACACATCTATGTTAGTGATATTCAGACATTTAGATTACAGTTTACTAGCCAACATTTTTTCAAAGCATTTCATTGACCTTTATTAATTTTATATAGGCACACATTAAATTGTAACACATATTTCTGGTCAGTTAGTTTCTTTGTCTCTCTTTTTCCCTCATAAAAGGGAAGTATTGTAATCGTGAAAAAATCACTCTCCGTCAATCCGTCTGTGGGTCTGTCTGTCGGTCTATCTGTCTGTCAATTCGCGGCATAGCTTAAAGACTCCTTACCAGATTTACTACAAATTTTGGTCATAAATTAAGGGTCATGACCTGGCAACATTTTGGTAAAAATCCAATATGGCGAAACAAAATGGCGGCCTGGTGAATTCCTAAAAAAATATTATTAAAAAACGACTCATCCAATTAATCTAAAATTTTGCAAAAAACATCAAGTATTATATTGGTATCAACTGGTAGTATTTTGGTACGAATCCAAGATAGCGGAAGAAAATGGCGGCTTAATAAAATATTTAAAACTTTAGCCTGAATAACTGCTGAATGATTTGATTGTGTGTCATAACTAATCGTGGTACCCGTGGTGGCCCAACAAAATGGCGTCCAAATAAAAAGTATGTAATCGTGAAAATCACCCTCTCAGGAGTCCCTAGATGCCAAAAAAATATGTTTTATCAATTCCGTCGGTCCGTCAGTCGGTATGTCTGTCTGTCTCTCAGTTCGCGGCATAGCTTAAAGACTACTTACGCGATTGATTTCAAATTTTTATCAAAAGGGTCATATGGGTATGACCTGATAATATTTTGGTAAAAATCCAAAATGACGAAACAAAATGGCAGCGTAGTGATATGTTAAAAAAATTATTATGAAAAATCTGCTTCTCTAATATATTTCAAATTTTGCATAAACAGCAAGTATTATGTTGCAATCAACTGGTAAAATGTTCGTACGAATCTAAGACAGACGAACAAAATGGCGGTAAATTAAATATTTAAAAATTTAGCCTTAAAAAACCACTTAATGGATTGTTTTCAAATTGTGTGCCATAACTAAATGTGGTATAGGGCGCAACTAGGAAAACAGTGTTACTAATTTAAATTGCGGCCAAATAAAATTTTTTAATCGTGAAGAAAATCACCCTCGTAGGAATTTCATATTATCCTCTCGTTTTAGCGTCTTTAGATGACAAAAAACATGTTTTATCAATTTCGCCGGTCCGTCTGTCGGTCTGTGTCAGTTCGCGACATTGCTTAAATACTACTTACCCGATTGACTTCAAATTTTGACCAAAAATTAAGGGTCACCTTGGGGTTAAGATCCAGTAAAAAAAGCAAGTATTTTTTTAAATTGTCGACGTATCGCAACCTAATTGTTACATCCTTAGGACACATATATGGATCTTATATCTTGCATGAAACATATATTATCAGTACTTTTACTCCGTTGTTCCGCATATATTACCCAAATATAAAGTTTCTAAATGGTTTTCATTAACAATGTTTTTGTTGTTATGTTAGAATGGTCTATTATTTGGGGTTAGAATCCAGTAAAAAAAAAAAGAATAATTTTAAATAGTCGACGTTTTGCAACTTTATTGTTGCATCTTAAGGACACATATGTAAATGCTATATTCAGCATGAAACCCATATTATCAGTCTTTACATATTCCGTTTGTCCCCAGATATTTCCCAGATATAAACTTTCTAAATAATTTTCGTTAACGATCCTCTTCTTTTTATATTAGAGTGGTGTATTATTAGGAGTCAGGATCTAGTAAAGAAACAAATGACTTTTTTTATTGCCGACGTTTTGAAACGTTACCGTTGCATCCTCAGGACACATAAAGTTCCTGAAACACATTTTCAGTCTTTACCTACTACCTTAAACCGCAGATATTTCCCAGACTAAGTTTTTATATGGATTTCGTTAAAGATCCTCTTGTTTTTATGTTAGAGTGGGGTATAATTTGAGGTTAGGATCCAGTAAAAAAAAGTGTCTTTTTTTTTAAATTGTCGACGTTTCCCTACTCTATTATTGCATCCTCAGGATACATGTACATATAGATCGTATATCCTGCATGAAACCCATATTATTTGTCTTTACCTACTACGTTGGTCCGCAGATATTTCATTTCCCAAATATTAGGTTTCTAAATGGTTTTTGTTAACGATCGTCCTGCTTTTATATTAGAGTGGTGTATTATTTGGAGTAAGGAAATTTCTGCGGACCAATGGAGTAGGTAAAGACTAATATGTGTTTCATGCAGGATATAAAATCTGTGTCCTGAGGATTCAACAATAAATTGGCGAAACGTCCGCTATTTAAAAAAGGACCTTTACTTTTTCCTGGATCCTAACCCCAAATAATACATCACCCTGCCATATATCTGGGATATCTGCGGATCAACGGAGTAGGTAAAGACTGATAATATGGATTTCAATTTAAAATGAAATCCATATTATCAGTCTTTACCTACCTAATTTAAGATGGCGAAACAAAATGAGGGCCAAATAAAATTTTTAAAAAATCAACGTAAAAAGTCTTGCTTTTAAATTTTGCAGAAAATTTAAATGTGAATATGGGATGCTTATTGAATTTATTTTAAATTATGCCCAAAAGTCAAGTGTGGCATAAGTAGGAAGGAAATGGTAAACATATTGGTAGAAATCCAATATGATGGAACAAAATGGCGCCCAATAAAAATAAAGAGACAGTATATGTAACACGTATATACCACGACTATGTACTGAACTAACTTAGATCACACTTCACTTTTCCTAATGAAAGTAATTATTCATAGCGAGGGAAGTTCCGGGTAAAGGAATTTACCGATTTTTTTAACAAGTTTACAATTTATTTTATATTTAAATTTCTGTTTTGGTTTTATGAATGAATATGAATGAATGAATGAGGGTAATTTGTCAAATTTCAATAACTTGTTTATTATATATAAGGATTTTAATATTATCATAATCCTTTGAACAGTTATAGTTGCTTTAATTTCCCGTAAACTTGGCAATCCCATTGACTGCCATTTGTTTCCGCTTTGTTAAATAAATTCATCCGTTTCTCTGTTTAATTTTTTATTGTCGCTTTGGAAAAAAAATTGTTTTATTAAAGTTCTTCACTTCTCCGTATTTTTTTTTCGTTTTTTTTTGCGTATTTTATATCTTGTTCCTTTTCATCTTAAAATTTAACATTAATAAGTATATTTTTGAAAAACTAGTTAGCTATTTTCTGTCTAGGTAGTAAAATAATACTTTAACTAAAATATGTACAAAATAGGTACAATACGTTTTAGAAAAAAATGGTCTCTTAAGACAACGCTACTACATTCTCAAATTTTCTTAACACAAAAAAATGAAGGTTTAACTAGGTCCCGTAAATAATATTGAATTAAAGAACCTTTAAACTGAAAAGCCTCTATTTTGTTAATCTAGGTCGTTTATTTGTAGGAAAGTAAGTTTGCTATTAATGATTAACAAGACAAAACCACCCACGAAAATAAAAAAAGTATTGATTTTCTTTTATGCACTCTCAAGTTTCCACAGTTTAGTTGGTTAGTAAAATTTACCAATATAACATAATTGATTGGACTAGATCTTTCGTTCCCTTTTATTCCCATAAATACACATATAAATGAAATAAAAAAGACTGCATATTAATTAACAAGCTAACAACTACAAAGAAGACTTGTAAAGCAAGAAAACCTAATTGCTTTACTACTTTACTTTTGACCTGCAGTTATCGATTAAAAATGTACGTTAAAAAAATCTACAAATTATAATAATTTGCTGTTCTGCTTAAAGCATGGAATCCATTTACAGCCATATTTTACTGTTTTGCTCAAGCGTTTAATCAATGTAATCAAAAGGCTATATTACAATTTTAATAAAAAATTGTATACACGTCCTTCATTAAAAACCTAAACTTTTTATAGTTAGTGAATGTTAAATATTTTTTCTAAATAAAATTGATGTAGAATAAAAACTGGAAAAATATAAAAATTGTTTTGTTAACATATAATATTGACCTTATTCATCAAACTTAATGCATGTTTACTGCAGAGGAATTGAAAAACGATATATTTTTTGCAGGTTGTGAATGCCTCGTATTTTCATCTACTTACGGTAAGGAAAAGGGAATCTTTAAGAGCCCTGATTATCCGACGCCTTACTCTCCAAACATCGATTGCCTTTTATACAGTTTCGTAGCGGGCCCTGAAGAAATCATAGAGATTACCTTCGAGGATTTTAACGTCTACAAGGAAAAATCGGAGTAAGTATTAAAAGATTTTTTTTGATAACATCAAATTATAAGAGTACGGCAGTTACCGGATTTTTTTTCTGTATTCTTCCTGTTTTGACAAACAAAAAAACCTAATAAAATTTTGTTAGAAAGAACTTTATCCATGTAAGTGCCCCTGAGGTAAATATTTTTGAAGTGTTTTTCTTTATTTACTCTCGATATTGTGTTGGGTATTGAAGTAAAACATTATTATAATTAAATCAAGAAAACTTTTTTAAACTATAAGAAACATGCTACATAATATATAAATGTCCTTTGTTTTTGAGAAAACAAGACTCATTTGATAAAATGTATTGATATCTGGTGTGTTTAGAAGAGAGGTAATTGAAAGTAATCTAAATATCATTGGTTGTAACAATGTGATAATCATCACAGATGACTTTAAGGTTCCTTGTTGCCCCGATTTTCGAGAGTGCATTGAGTTGTGTAGTTTATTAGAATCTGGTGGTTCAATCTCAAGCATGGCAGTTTAATCCATGGTAGTACCCGGTTGATCCCATAGGAACGATACTGAAACGAAGTTAAAACTTTTAGAATAACGCTATTTTAATTTTTTTTCCGCAAGAGAGTTTCCCAATAACTTAGAAATGCTTTAACATATTGTCTCAAAATTTGATCTATGAAGTGTAATTAACCTAAGTAGTCATTTGTCCAAAGGAAAGGGAATCTATTTTCTGGTCAGGTTTATTTGGTTAGTATAAATCTAAGTGAAGGCTGGGAATGTCAAAGAACTTTATTCTTGGCATAAAATATTTCTTGTGTCAATAAGGATGGCGGGGAGGAAAACAATTTAAAAATATCGTGTTTCAAGTGGGTTTCGGAGTTTTTAGTGCCAGGAAACCCAATTAATTCATAATTTTAATTTTTGACAATTTGCATTGCTGCTTTTCTCTGCATATAAACAGATAGCACTCATCTTAACGCCGATAAAATAATAGTTGCCTTGGTCTTACACGGACTACTCCAGGATGACTTGGACAATTTGGATGCATTTTTTAAAAGTATTTAGGGTAATGCCGGGTTGGCTCGATAGCGAGCTTGTTAGAACAAGATATAAATAGCGTAATAAATATCCAAAATATCCTATTTCATGTTGTTTTTGGGAATTTGACTCGAACAAAGTTCAACTTTACCAATCATTTTAATTTTTGATAATTTGTATTGCGGATTCTCTATAAACACGTATACATAAAATAGGCGGCTTTTTGTATAACATGAGTTATTGTGCGAGGGACGAGAAGAAAATAAATAGATAAAATTAACGTCTTTCATATGATTTTCGGGGTTTCTAGCGTCACGAAACTCAATTTAACTAGTCATTTTAAATTTTGACAATTTGCAATGTTGAATTTCTATGCAGGCACCGACTACTCCGAAGTAATTTGACCAATTTGGATGAATTTTTAAGACGTATTCAGGGTAGCCGTTTTGATAGAGAGCTTGTTGGAAAAAATTAAAAATGGCGTTATAAAGATGAATGGATAATATATATCGTGTTTCATGTGGTTTTTGGGAGTTTTAGTTATACGAAGAACAGTTCTTATAATCCATAATTTTTGACAGTTTGTTTTGCTGACTCTATAAAATATATAGATATGATAGGTGGTGCTTTTTTCCTACACCAGTTTTCGTGATTCTCAAAAAATTATGAGCAATTTAACCCAGTACTTGTCTGTTTTATTTGAGACATTCAAAACTTTTAACGTAGGGTTTAGGCCTCGAAAACTTTGAAGCTGACCTTTATAACAAATCTTACTAAATATGTACTCATAAATAAAACTAAACTACAAGTGTAAAAATTAACACTTTATGGCACCTTGGAAAATTTTACTTTATGAAATCGACATCAAACTAATGTCTCAAGTGTATTGTCCCTTTACTGATTATATTAGTTCGACGCTGAATTCATAATTTTATTTTATTGTGTATTGTTTAAGTCAATTTTAATTTGTTTTATAAAGTTTTTTTTTACAAGTATTGCTTGAAATCATTCTCAAATAAAATCGCCCACTATCTATTCCCTGTTATTTATTTCAATAAACAACAACATGCCATTCTTCATACATCACGTTGAAATCAGAAGCATAACAGGGACATTAAAAAAGTTTAGACGCTTTTGTTTTCAGAGTTGACATGATAAAAAATATTAGGAATCCTATAATATCCCCCTAACCAATCTCCTAAATAAATGCATAAGAGCATATCTTCCTCAGGGCTTTAAAAAGACTGTTATAATTTCTATATTAAAAAGGATGATGCTGAAGATGCCCTTATACTATAGACCTATATCTCGGTCATCAATCTTTTTCAAAATCTTCGATACATGTATGTCGTTAAGAATATAAAATTATTTCGAGTCTCAAAAAGAAGCTTTAAGGTACGATGTTGCCTGTCTAGTAAATTTTGTGGTGTCAAAATAAATGCAAACAATGAAATACTGGCAATAATTACGATATATACACGATCATTAGGAAATGTGCACGCTTTGACAGACTAAAGAAACGGATTAAAGAAACATGATACTAACTTTAAATTTTTATCAGATCTTCCAGATTCTTTCAAATTAACAAACCGCATCGATGGGAAGCCTACCAGAGAGTTTATAACCAAAATAGGTACATCAACGTCTTCTATCGATTTCGTAATGACAAATATGTATAAATATTTCTCTAATGCTACGTAGAAGAACCTCACATATCCGACCACTATCTGCAGGTGAAGATAAGAATAGAACAAGATCAGAAAAAATACAAATCTTCAAAGATTACTAGGGAGATATGATGTATGTCAACATACAATTTAATGGACCTAAAACATAGACTAAAAAGAGAGACATGGAAAAATGTAATATCTGAGAATCCTGAAAATGCATTCAACATTTTTTGGATACAGTAATTTGGCGTCCCATGTTCAACCAAAATAGCGATATAAAAGAATGAACTACAGAACATGTATCATCCGGCCATACTGATGATAGACAACAAATTCGTGGAAAATCCAATAGAAATCGCTTATTCCTTCGCTAAGTACTTCGCTACAATCACTAATAAGAAATTATTACAGCATTTCCAGACCAACCTGTCACCACTTCCAACAATAGCAGTTGAAATTCCAGACTCTTTTTTTTTTCTAACACCTGTCACCGAGTAAGAGGTCACTTCAATCATCGCCAACCTCAAGAACAAGAAGTCAACTAGTTTCGATAACATATCAATCAAAGTTGTGAAAAATGTAGCCGATGAAATAAACTATCCCTCCAAGCACTGATCAATAACTCTTTTATGAAAGGGATTTTTCCCTCAATACTCAAAACTTGCAAAAGTAATTCCAATCCCTAAAAAAAGGAGACGAAACGAATATGGAAAACTATTGATGTCTTTCTTAAGAGACAGAAAATTGCACGTCTAGATGGATAGGTACAATTCAGAGTACCAGACTATAGATGTGGGTACTCCGCAGGGATCCGTTCTTGCGCCTTTGATTTTTGTACTATTTACAAATGATCTAATAAAAATCTTTTTTGGCTTTAATAAAAATATTTATCTTTAAATTAATTGAAACAAATATTTAATATAATTACATACCTCAACATGAAGACTAGTCTGTCTACGGAATGTTTCGATACATAATATAAACAATATTATTTAAGCAAGCATAAGAAATTATATCATTTACCTTAAGTTTTTATAGACACATAGTAGTTGTACAACGACTACTAAACATATAATCTGGACACATTTAAAAATGATCTAATGCTGCCCGAAAGCACTACCAACTTCGCAGATGACACATCAGTAGCTATTTCATCGAAGAACGAGCCCGAACTACAAGAACAAATTAAAAATGTTTATAAAGAAATAAACTCATGGTGTTTTGCAAATCGGATCATATTGAATGAAAACAAAACAGTATCTATGCACTTTTTCAGGAGCCTGCCAAAAACCAAACTGGAAAATCAATCATCGACTGTCAAGTTTCTAGGGAGTTATCTGGATACACGAATATCCTGGGAACCACAAATTGACTATACTAAATCTGAAATGTACAGTGCCATTGTCTGCACCTACACTAATAACTGCGTATTATGCATTAGCCTATTTCCATCTGTCATCTGTCATACAATATAATATTATGGCGACTGGCAACTGAAATAAACCGAATATTCGTCTGCCAAAAACGAATTATGAGGTTCATTTTTAGACTAAAATCGCTACAATCCTGCAAAGATTTATTCAAGACACAAAAAATACTGACACTCTCTTGTATATACATTTTCAACTGTAAGATATGTAAACTAGCATAGAGAGAACAAAATTCAGAAAATCATAAATACTCCACAAGACATGACACCGATATCATCTGTCCAATACATGGTAGTACATAGTGTGAGAAATCCCCTTACTACGCTTATGCTAGAGTTTTCAATCACCTGCCAAATATTATCAAAAATAAAACATAAAGAAAAAAAATCAGACCAGACTGAAAATATATCTTCATGTTTGAAATTTGTCCACTCACGTCCTAGTTAATTATTTAAATTCCAATTTTAATTTTAACTTATCTGGATATTGTCTTGTTATTCCGTTGTAACCCTACACTTCTCGTCTCTTTTCTATTATTTTCCTTTTCATTGTATACATGTTATGAACATATTGAACATTTTTTTTTCTATTGCTCTTTAATTTAAACTTAGTATATAGATTGTGACGAACCTAATGTCAAAACATTTTGAGGTTTTGCCGCGGATACCACAATCGCCTACTGTAAAAAAGAGCCTGCCACGGTGAACCAACTTCTTTGCAATATCTCTAAGACATCGTCGGTTGTTCGGTGCTTGCAGAAATAATAGTGATGCCATTTTTTGGCAAACTGTGCTTAAACATCTTCCTGCTTTGGGGTTTAAAGGATTGTGTGTAACCGGCATTCTTAAAACACTTCCTACTTTGCTTATCCTAGATACCCTCCTCTTTGTTAAAAATAACATTGAACTCTACGAGAAGGATGTAGATGTACAGGGTGGTCCAATAACAGAAGACGTTGGTTGTACCTTGGGAACCTTTAATGACAGAACTTAAGGAAAAAGATATTTATGGTTAAATCGGCCAAGAGAAATGGCCGCTAGGGGGCGTAACAGCAACACGAAAGTGCAATTGCCAAATTTCTTTTAAATTTCCATAAATTAGGTATGTTAAAAATATAAGGATTTTATTCTTCAGCCAATTACGCACTTTTTTGCTTGAGACCATTTTTGTCTATTTTCAAAAATAAAGTGGGGGGAAGGTCGAACATTTTTACTTTCAAATGTAGATGTCTCTGTTTCGGATGAATCGATTTTATTCAACTTGCTGTAGAAAAAAAGGGCTCTTTTGCTCTACTCGTGGAACCATAAACTATACCGTAATGACTTTGTTAGTGGTCACTAGATGGCGTTGTTTCGGAATTCTCAAAATAATGCTGGTTTTCAAAAAAATCTGTTGATACGCTATGACTGAATAAAGGGCATTGAAGAGTGAAATAAAAAATCCAAGGCCGCATTTAAATTAGGAAAGTTGATGATAATCTCTCAAATCCGAAACGTCGAATTGGAAAATTAACCCTGCTATTTTGTAGAGGAGGAAAAGTGACAGTGGCAAAGTGGAAATTATTTTTATCTCTCATTTCAATTAATCCTAAAATTTTAGGAAAACCAGAAAAGTGGTAAAAAACAAGGCTCCAATAGAAAGTACTCTTGCATACTGTAAACAACAACCCTTAATTCTAGGAACAAAACAAAAAATAGTAAAACTTATAACCATTAACCACATAAGCTTCGCAATAAAATAGCTAAGACTAGGGTGAGGCAGCACAGGACTTGGTTTGGGGAAAAAGATTAAACCGGGTTCTACCTTGCTTCAGTGAAACAACAAAAAAGACGACGCAATGAACTAACAACTAACAATAAACCAGCAACAAATATATTTAAAATGACTGAAAACTACTATTAAATATTTATATACAAATTTACTATCAAAGACCTGCCTACGAGTATATAAACTATGCATGCTTGTATGTGTTAAAATGTCTGAATATATGGAATCGCTAATTTAAATAATTTATCAACTTTTTTAAATTGATTTTAGTTTATAAATATATTTGTCATATAGTAGATTCCAAGAGACAAAAGCATACTTAAGTACGGACCTAACCAAAGAATTAAACAATAAAATAATAGAGTCAGAATTTTGAAAAATCTTTTGCCAGTTTAAAAATAAAACCAAGGTTCCTAAGGGCCTTCTGGTAAATATTATTAATATGACTTTCAAAACTAAGTTTACTATCAATTGTTACGCGCAAATTCATAATTTCATCCTTAAATTTAATACACTGTTATTTAATAGTAGTAATAATTCAGAAGGATTTAGCCGTGCAGCAAACAATAAGGTATACACTTTTTAGATTTAAAAATAATCTGTAAACAGTACAATAATGGGAAAAAGTATTAAGATCAAATTGTAAATGATTATAGTCAATTCTGGAATAAATATCTTCATCTATTTTTAAGTTATCGGGGTAAAGCAGAGTATTTGAGTGAGGGAAACAAGTATTAACATCATTTAGAAATATGCTGAAAAATAATATCTCCAGATAGGAGCTCTGTTCTACACTAGAAGTTACTAAACGCTTTTTTGAGACTTTATACTATACAGAGACATTGTAATGTAACAGGTACCAAGTGAGGAGTTGGGGCCAGTTGCCGTACAAGCCGAAAGCTTCCAATTTTGCGACAACAGTAGGATGATGTACTTTGTAAAATGCTTTGAAAAAGTTGGCACACGCAACACTCACTAACGCTCCGTTCTCCATACCTGCCAAGGTGTCCTGTACGAAAAGAACTAAGTTTTATACGACAGACCTTTTCTTAAAGAAGCCGTGCTGAGATTCGATTATCTTATTTTCGTACATAAAATATAGTTCGTTTGTGAATATTGCCTAAAATACCTTGCCAAATAACTCAAAGAATGCCATGGGACTTTAATTCTGAATATTGTCCTTTTTGCCTGATTTGAAACCAGGAATTACCTGTGCTACTTTATATAAGCAAACAAAGACCCCAAGGAATAGGCATTTAATATAAATTAAATGCAAAGATATTTATAGAGAATTGAAGCATTCTTTTAGAAAACTGATTGGAGCCCGAGTTACGTTTTGCATAACCGCTGACTTCATATATTCTACCACCACGTATGTAAGATAACGAAATGTTATAAATATAAGTGATATTCATTTAGAGGACATTTCTGTAGCAATCCTGACTGTAAACGTTTAACTGTTAAACTCATAATTGATTCAAATTTGTTAAATTCGGTGTGTTTTTAAGAATAAAATTGATTTTTAAAAACGTCTTTTCTTCGGCCCGACATTTAACTGGCGCAGTCGGTAGGATAATTCTGAAACGTAGGGCAACTGTATATTGAACTACGGTTTCTTTCAAGAATTTATTCAGAAAAAAAAACCTACGAAAATTTCAATAAGCCCTTTTCAACCCAAAGCAAATAGTGCCGATCTTAGGCAGCAGTTGGAGAAAAGCAGCCAATTCGAAAAGAATCAAGAAGACGAGAAAACAGAACAAACAGCTTAGAACTACATAACGTTCCAGGAAGGTCCGGTGACTGCATATCAAAGGTTTCCTGGCCACTACATTTTGGAAGACCCGGTGACTGAACATCAACGGTATTCTCTTCAAAACTACGTGGGAACTGGTGAAAAGAAACACCGTTGATCCAGCTAGACTAGTGATTCTAGTTCAAGTGATTTTTTCAGTTCAATTGATTTTTTTTTATTACTATTTTTCTTTTAATGCGCTAGATAGACAACTTTTTCTAGAAAATAACAGTTACACAGTGACAAAGTCATTTTCTAAATAATATATCGCTCTATATACATACATATACAAAAAAACCCGTTACGTAGTAACAAAGAGGTAATTTGAGTAAATCGCAGTAACAAAAATTTTCACTAGTATCAAGTAAATAAAAAAAAAATATCAAAATAGATCTAATAAACGAATATAACTTAGATAATTTAATTGATTCGCTAAGTTCATTGTCAATTGGTTCAACTGCCAACAAAAACAAAATGTCAGTGAACTATCAATTACTCCGATATCAATCAGATAATATTCCACTTTTTGACGGAAATATAAAACTTTTAAATAGATTCATTTCGGCAGTGGAAAACTTGTTGAAAGCTTTTCAAGATAAAAACAATCCAACCGCTACCATAAATGTTTGCTTATTTGATACTATTCTCAGTAAACTAACAGGTAGAGCAGCAGAACTAATAGTTTCTAGATCAGAATTAAATTCTTGGACTTTAATTAAAGATGTGTTAATAAACAGTTTTTCCGATCAACGATCGATAGATTGTTTAATTCAAGATTTAATAAATTTAAAACCATTCAAAAATGAAAATCCTATTCAATTTGGCATGAGAGTGCAAGATTCTCGTAGCTTATTATTTTCAAAACTAAATGCAGGCCCTGACGATCCTGAAACTAAACTAATTAAAATACAACACTATGATGAATTTGCTTTAAAGACATTTATAAATGGCCTTCCATATAACTTACAGTTAGTCACCAGGTTAAAATTGCCAAATTCACTAGAACAAGCAATGTCGTTTGTAAGAGAAGAAGAAAACTTTATATATTTTAAAAATGCTCAAAGCCTTAAGGGTACATCATCACCTTTACAGCAATTCAATAAAAATATAAAACCAGTATATAGACCTACTTATGCCCCTAATCAAACATCACATTTTATACCAAACTATATACCATACAAACAGACATATAATACTTTCGCAAATAATATGCCACAAAATAATTTTCCTAGATCTTTTTTAAATTATCCAAATTATTCTCAACAGAACGCTAATTTTAACTATCAGAGACCAAATTTTCCAAATAACCAACAAAACTTTGTAAGACCTCAAACTTTAGTCCAACATAGACCGTTTAATAATCAAAATTTTGGACAGACGTCCAGAAGGACAAATTTAAATAAAGTAGAGCCAATGGACACTAGTTCAGGCAATACAGTTTTACACAATAATATGCAAAAGAGGAATTTTATTTCCCAAGAATTGTATAATCAAGAAGTTTTGCAGCAAACTCCTGAAATTAACTCAGAAAATTCTTCACCAAATAGTTTGCATGATTATTATGATAATTTTGATATTAATCAACAAACTGATAGCCAAAATGAATATGAATATGATATACCTCTATATAATGAAACATATGATTATGATGCAGATTTGAGTTATTCCGCTAATTCAAATAATAATCAGGTATATGATAGCATTGAACAAGAACCATCAAATTTTCCGATTACGACTTCGAAAACGGATATGACATAATATTTTTAAACAATTATAATATAAAATTACCTTATATTAATATTCCAGAAATTAATGCAAAATTTTTATTAGATACAGGTAGTACAAGAAGTTTTATTAATCCCGAAATTGCTTATATATATTTTCCATATTTAATTCAAAAAGAATTATTTCAAGTACAAACAGCTCACGCAATATCGTTTCACGATGAAATAGCAACCTTACCAATTTTTCCTACCTTCAATACTACAGGATTACATAAATTTTACTTATTTAATTTTTCTGACAAATTTGATGGATTAATAGGTTTAGACCTTATAAAACAATTAAATGCTAATTTAGACTTCAACAAGTGCATGTTAAAATTATCTAATGTAGATATACCCATACGTTATGAAAATAAAAACATTAATATGAATAATATCAGTAAAGTTATGACTTATATAATAGAGCCCAGAAGTATTCAAAAAATTCAGATTCCTGTTAATGTTTCAAATGGTTATGGTATTCTTTCTTATAAAAAACTAGGACACATTGAAATTCCTGAATGTCTAGTCGAAATTAAAAACAATTTAGCTTTAACAAAAGCCTTAAATCCTAGAGAAAATCCTATAAAAATTGAATTTCTCGAACCGTTCGACATAGAACACTTAAACCTTAATGAAATAAATTTTATTGACCACCCTTCACAACAATATTTACCATCAAAAGACTTAGATAATAAACTCAAAGCTAATTTAAAAAATATTAATCTTGACCATTGCAATAGTGAAGAAAAAGAACAAATACGGAAATTGTGTTACGAATTTAGAGATATTTTTCATTGCGAAGAAATACCTTTAACCTTTTCAAATACCATTAAACATGAGATTAAAGTGAAAGATGATACCCCAATATTTACAAAAACCTATAGGTACCCCGAAATACATCGCGGAGAAGAGATCAAATGTCTAAGCTTTTACAACAAAATATAATACGAGATTCGAACTCTCCATGGTCTTCCCCTATTTGGATTGTTCCTAAAAAACTTGACAAATCAGGGAAACAACGCTGGCGAATTTGTGTAGACTACCGTAAGCTTAATGACGTCACGATAGCTCAAAAATTTCCTATTCCCCAAATAACAGAGATTTTAGACAAGCTAGGTAAAACCCAATACTTCACAACTCTAGATCTTGCTAATGGATTTCATCAAATTCAAATGAACGAAGAGGACATTCCCAAAACAGCATTTAGCACTGACACAGGACATTATGAATTCCTACGTATGCCATTTGGGCTTAAAAATGCCCCTGCGGCTTTTCAACGCGTCATGAATAATGTTTTACGTGGTTTACAAAATGAAATATGTTTTGTTTATCTTGACGACATAATTATATTTAGTACAAGTCTTCAAGAACACGCAGATAAATTAAAAAAAGTATTTATCAGGTTGCGAGATTCCAATCTTAAGGTACAACTTGATAAATCTGAATTTTTAAGGAAAGAAGTACAATATTTAGGACACCTTGTAAGTAATGACGGAGTAAAGCCTAATCCTGATAGGATCTCAGTTGTAAAAAAATTTCCAATTTCTACAACTACTAAAGAAATTAAATCCTTTTTAGGCTTAGTAGGTTATTATAGACGATTTATAAAAGACTTTGCCAAAATAACAAAACCCCTAACCCCTAAAACTACAGATGCAAGCAATTTTGCATTAGGCGCGGTATTATCCCAAGGAACTATCCCTAATGATAAACCTATAGCATATGCATCTAGAAGCTTGAACGAGCCTGAAACGAAATATTCAACAATCGAAAAGGAGTTATTAGCTATAGTATGGGCATGTAAATATTTTCGTCCATACTTATACGGTCGCAAATTTTACATTTACACAGACCATAGACCTCTAGTTTGGCTTTTTAATTTAAAAGAACCCAATTCAAAATTAGTAAGATGGCGTTTACGATTAGAAGAATATGATTATGAAATCATTTATAAAAAAGGCCTTCAAAATTCTAACGCAGATGCTTTATCTAGAATACAATTAAATGTCTATGAGAATGAATCAACAATTAATAACCCGGGTGACACTGATAAAAATATCGTAGACTTCCTGCGAAATCTTGCTGAAAACCCGATAAATGATGATGCAATCGAAGAACAAAGACCCAGTTGTAGTAAGCAAAAGATAAACATTATTGCTGACATTCAGGTCAAGCCACCTTCGACATCTGATGTAACCGTGCATAGTAATCAAGCTGATATGGAACCTAATGGCATCAGCAATCTTGATGAAATGATAAATAATAAGTCCTTACAATACATTATTAAAAAATCCCCACATCACGAAATTAAATTTAACTCAGAGAAATTTGAGAAAAACTTAATTAATAATGTGGAATTACATGAAAACCCAGATGTAATAAAAAAGTTTATTCGAGAATATTTAAGACCTGAAAAAACGTGTTATCTATATTTTGATAGTAAAGAATTAATTCCAATTTTTACTAACGTTTATTTACAAAATTTTAATAAACCAAAAATAGCAATATGCTCGAAATTGTTAAATAATATTTCGGATAAAGAAGAAAAAATTTTGATAATAACACACCAACATCAAGGTAAAACAAATCATAGAGGCATAAATGAAACGTATGAACGCCTAAAACAAATTTACTTTTGGTCCAAAATGAAAACTGACATAACCCAGTACATTAATGATTGTAATATTTGTCAAACATCCAAATATAGTAGGCTTAAATCTTATATACCTCTCACAAAAACAGAAACTCCTAGTAAACCTTTTCAAATGATACATATTGACACATTTGTTTTTGAAACCCAAAACTTCTTAACTATATTTGACAAATTCTCAAAATACGGGCAAGCTTACCCTTGTGACAGGAATGCAAAAGCCGTTTGTGACAGGTTAGTTAATTTCTTCTCATTTTTTGGATGCCCTGAAATAATAACTTGTGATAACGGAGGAGAATTTAATAATGAACTTTTAAAAAACTCTTAAAATCTCAAAAAATAAATATACATTTTACTACACCCAGACACCATGAATCTAACTCCCCGGTCGAGCGTCTTCACTCTACCCTTATTGAACATCTTCGAATTTTAAAACAAAAAGATAAAAACAAATCCGTCTCTGAACTTATGCCTTATGCAATCATAGCTTACAATGGAACCATAAACAGTGTAACAAAGTTTACACCTCATGAGATTATCCTAGGTCATACAAATTCCAGGGATCCCCTCGACTTGATTTCTACTACGTTTTATTCTGATTACGTCTCGTCGCATAAAGATAAAATCGACGCTATGTATAAACAAGTAACTGATAAAACGAATGAGAGCAAAGAGACAGTTTTAGCAAAAATTAACGTCAAAGGTAATGAAAGTATAGATTTTAAAGTAAACCAAAAAGTTTATAAAAAGATGTCAGCTAGGAATAAAAATAAACCCAAATTTAGTGGACCCTACGTAATTATTGAAATGTTAGAACATAACCGGGTTAAAATAAAAAATGTAAAATATCCCGATAAGGTCGAAATTATACATATAAGGGAATTAAAAAAGCCACTTGTTACAGATGGTCCTACGTCCAAGGAGATACCTCCAGATACCACAACTTAAATAATAACCCAGGAATCCTTCCCTATCGAATAGGAAATGCACAAAAGGTCACTAATCATCGAACTTTTATTCAAATTTTTGACATGACAAACTTAATACAAGAATTTGACAACATAAACCATAAATATAACTTATTTCGTGAAAATAAAAATAATCTCATGCAATATAAGTTAGAATTTTATAATTCATATGTTATAGCAGATAATTTAAAACAGAAAATTAATAATCAGTTAAGTCAAATATTTCCAACAAAATTACGACAAAAACAAGCTTTAGTAAATATACTAGGTACTGTAATTAAAAGTATAACTGGCAACATGGATCAAGATGACGCTGAACGTATTGACCAAAATATAGACTCATTAATAAAAAATCAACATGATTTAAAATTTGCCTTGACTAAACAAACAACTTTATTAACTAAATCAATACAAAATTTTGCAAATATTATTAAAAATGTTCCACATAATCAAAATATTTTAGAATCACATGTAAAACAAATAATAACAACTATAAATAGAATCAAACTTAACAAAACTCATCTTGTTCAACTATTCCGAATTCAAATGACATTTACTCAAATAACTACCCTCTATCAAAATATTTATGATATTTTAGAAAAAGTAGAATTAGCTATTACGTTTGCAAAATTAAATACCTTTCACAATGCTATAATAAATACTAAAGAGTTTATATATGAATTACAAGAGATAAATTCCAAATTAGGAGTTGAAAAGTTGCCATTTGAACCATCTATAGATAATATCCTAAAGATAGAAAACACGCTAGAAATAAAGAGTTACATCAAAGATAAGGCAGTTATATTTATTGTAGAAATTCCTTTGGTAGAGAAAAATAACTATAATTTATATCAATTGTTTCCTTTACCCACTAGGAATGATATAAAATACTATAAAATAATTGTACCAAATTTCGAGTATTTACTAATAAATAAAGTAAATTTTGGATACTCGAATCAACCATGTAAATATATTTCTAATAATGAATATCTATGTACACATATCCATTCGGAAAACCTCTATAAAAATACTCCTTGCGAAATTCAACTAATAAGATATCAACATAATAGTTCTAATTGCAATCCAATACCCATAGATATTGATTATATGCAACTTCAAAATATTGATGAAAATAAATGGATACTAGTTACCGTTAATGATCTGATAGGAATAGAGTCGTGCGAAAATTCGCAAAATAACGTACTATTTAATGGAACTTATTTATTAGAATTAAGCTTTCCTTGCAGTTTAAAATTAGGTGATATCACTATACAAGCTTATAAAAATAATAAACGCTTATTTCAGAACATTCCATTGCCAAAAGTAATTTTTAATTATACAAATAAAATTCCTTATAAGAAAGTAAAACTGTTCAATTTAAATAATGTAAATTTTAATAAAATAGACTCTTTACAAGAACTTAACTTTCAAAAAATTGAAAATTCTAAACTATTAAATAACCCTATATACTACAATAAAGCAAGTTTTTGGTGCGTTTTACTCTACAGTATAGTTTGTATTTTAATTTTAATCTTACTATGGAAGTATTTATGGCCTATTTATATGAAATATAAACAAAATAAGAATAAAAATATTAATAATGAAGATAATATAATAATTTAGGTCATAGAAACTTCTAAAAGTTTATATGTCTTTCTAGGGATGGAGAAGTTACGTTTTGCATAACCGCTGACTTCATATATTCTACCACCACGTATGTAAGATAACGAAATGTTATAAATATAAGTGATATTCATTTAGAGGACACTTCTGTAGTAATCCTGACTGTAAACGTTTAACTGTTAAACTCATAATTGATTCAAATTTGTTAAATTCGGTGTGTTTTTAAGAATAAAATTGATTTTTAAAAACGTCTTTCCTTCGGCCCGACATTTAACTCCCGCACCTTTACGAGCATCAAAACTTCGTAAATAATTATAAAATGTATTAATGTCGATAGAAGGTATGTTGAAATTACCGGAAGAATAATATTTCTGCGAAAGAAATGGGTTCAAGCACGTTGTTAAAATATTCACAGAAATGTTCGCAAACAAACTGAGTATCGGAGGCAAATTTGTTATTGAAGTGAATTTTATAGGGAATATTTTCGTATTTTTATATTTGAGGACCTTGGCGTGAAAAGGATGTATGCCACATTTAACACTCTTTGAGGAAATGAGTTTTAAAAGTCAATTTAAATCCACAAAATCCTATTTAGGTAAAATATGATTGACTTTAGGTGCAAAGGATAAAAACATAGGTTTCCTAGTATTTCACCAATAAAAACTAATAAAGAAAATTCAGCCATTGTTCATTGTTTTTTAGATTTATTTGTAAAAAAAACGTGGCTTGTATCCTTTTACATGAAAAAAATAATGGTATTCTGAAATAGCACAGACATATAAAATAACAACTTAGTAATCATTTAACGGGTAATTTTCATCTTCTACTTCTATCGCTGATTCCTCTATTTCTCCACTGGTCAAATTTTTTGCACCAATTTCCAAGTAAAATTGGTGATTAACTTCGGATATATATGGCAGCAAAAGCGATACATTACTGATTTTTTTGGATTCAGCTTTATTGGATCCATGTATTTCGGAGTAAGACAGTCTGCTAGACATAGTTTTCTGATACCCCTTTTGCCAATGTTGACATTTTTGAAATTCTCATTGAGGTAGTGTTTTATTTTCATTATATTGGGGTTTTCATTATCGAATTTAAAAACACAAACTTTGTTGAAAGCAACATTCTCTTTATCATCCGTGAGCTTCTTTTTCGCTTGATTCTCCTCCAAAGCTTTAAATGAGAAAAAATCTTGTCTTTTAAGTACTGTTACTTCAAAAGGATTAGTTCTCTTACACTTCTTAACTGCATCATACCAATCTGCTGGTTCATAAACTGCCTTCATTTTTTTAAATATTTCTCTATCATAGCGAAATCTCTTTCTGACGGGAGATGGGTATGTCCCACTACTAGGAATCTGTGCTCTATAGAATCAAATACACGCTCTGCCACCAACTGCTTCCACAAGCTTACTAATACCCAGTTTTTATTTTGGCCTCCGCAGTTGTCTGTATAGAAAATAAGGTTTTCAGCAAGACTTTTTCGCTCTCTAAAATGTTTGTAGAGAATACTGGCAATTTCATCGCTGCCTCTTTTACCAGCGTTCTCAGGCCACATATACATGTAGCCCTTGTAATTTACGCAATCGTGTATTCCAAGGTTGTACACCCAAACCTTCCGCAAGTAAAATGCTGGTCCAGTTGTTATGGACGATACAGGGAGGGCTTGCTGAAGGTCAAAAGATAATACATATGTATCTTTGGAGGCAGCTAGTTTTATCTCATCTTTTAAAGAAGCTTTCATTGACTCAGCTTTCCTTAGATGTAACTCCTTCTCTATTTTTAACTTCCTCACAGAATCTTCTTCATTACTGTTCTCAATCTTCAGATCTAAGTCATCACGTATTTTACGTATCGTATCGCTTCTAGGCAGCTTAAATCCAATATTAAGCTCCAAACAAAATATTCTCCTATATTTATCTTGACTTACGGGTATTATATTTTTTACAGTACACCAGGGCTTACAATAATAGGTATATAACGAAGATATATTGAGTTCATGATCAATGTATATTTTGTTAGGATTTTTCTCTCGGCTGTAGTGGCTTGTGTATTTAGGGATGCTGTTAATATAATCTCGAGCTGACTGACAAGCCTCTTCAGATATTTTATTACGACGCCTTAATTGTTTTCCTCGTTGATCCGATTTCGGTGTTGTCGAGCCTTCTGACATTTGTTTTTGAAGCAGCTGTAAACTCTTCTGAGACGTACGACCATGAATGGAAAAGAATTCCTTTTTGCATATTTTTACATCGTTTCCATTCACCTTTACAAAACAGTTGAAACTGGAATTCCGAGAAGAAATATTTCTCTTAGTTTTCTTTGGATATGCGCGTTTTTTTGGAAGACGTTTCTTATTATGGAATAAATACGCATTCTGTTTATTGTAGTCGCCTAAATTCCAAAATTCATCAAAAATATTGCTCTCGGTTCCTTAGAGCAATATTCTACAGTTTCTGTTACATCCACAAGGTGGGCCTAAAACTCTTGCTCCGACTTTTTTACCATGTTTATTTGTATAGGTTGACCCCAAATTTCGACGTGTTTTTCTTAATGAATATTGCCGCCACCTGCATTTGTTTTTTTCTCAAGGGTTGGAAGATCAGCACGACATTTTTTTACAGGTTCCTATAAATAAAAACATTGCTCTTGATATTGGTAGGAACATAATGTAAAATTGACCTAAAAGTCCGTCAGGCATTATCATTCCCAACTGACTTTTATATAAGATATTATGAAAAATAATGACCATAGTATGCCACAATTGCAAATTAAATATTCACTAAAACTCTAGAAAAAGGATACATGCCACGAAATAAGCCGCATGACTCTCAAAATTATATGGTCAACATTTTCGGTAAAAAGGTATATGCCACAGAACTTCAAATACATACTTGTTGCTCCTCAAAGATGATGAACTGTCCTCACTTTCACTGATAATATAATCTTTATTATGTAAACTATCATCTGAGTCCCACTCACTACATTTTTTTTCATCTGCATCACTTGAAATCTCATAAAAATCACGCGAACAACCAGCACGTGGTTCACCCATAATGATGGCTTGTAACCTTGTTACGAGAAGTTGTGCCGCGCAACAGAAATAGTGAAAACGTCATTTCACCGCTCCAGCGCCATCTGTTAAAATAATCGTAAAAGTAAGTCATGTGGCTAGTACCTTTACGTCTCAATATTTGGAAAATATTGAACACCCTTTTCACGCCAAGGTCTTCATTTGTATTTTTTAATATATTTCTTATAGTCTAGCTTTTTTATTATTTTTTCATATATAATTACAGAAAGCAAAATGGAAAAATTATTAGTATACATGCACAGATTTTTTTTCATTTTTTCTATATTAAGTGAACTGATTCCCAGGCAATGACAATATATTGATTTATAACAGTGTAGTTGGCTTTATAAAAAAGTTTTTTGCAAAAGGGTTTCCGATGCATCAGTTTTATGTTAACTTATATTAAAGGTACATTCTAATGCCATTTGAAAGGTATCTTCAGGCACAAAGCTTGCCCCCGACTCTTTTATGGTGATATCAGTAAGATCTTTTGCATGAATTAAGTCGAGGATATTACCGCGGATATTTTTAATACTATTAAACTGTTAAAGACCTAAAATTAACCAAAACTTCGCCCATTGCACCTGCTGGCCTGTGAAGTGTAAAGTAACAAATTGTTTATCGTCAGAATCGTCAAATTCCTACGTAATGTCTGATAAGTTGTAGTCACCTACAATTATAATCTTGTTATTAGGATGTCTCTCACAGGACCATTCAGGTATACACTCAGAAGAAAAATCAGAATTAATCTCCACCAAAACACCACCATCACTTTTACCACTAGTCACTTCACTTCGGTCTCTTCTGTACACGTTGTAGGTTTCGGAAAAGAGCTCAGAAGACAGAAAATGCCCTTTTTAACGAAGTTTCGACAATACTTATTCTATATATATTAATTTATATTATAAAATGGCAGATAAAGTTGATTCAAAAAAATTCTTAGTTTTTGCTCGTAGTATATATTATAGCAATAAAACTAAATTAATATCTTATAAGAATTTTAGGTGCTCTTGAGTTTCGACAGGATGCGGCTTTAACTATTTTTTGATAAAGGTTTTCATTTCTCGTACCCAGCAGTACTTGTAGAAATGATTCCGACAACATTTTCGACATTTCTTGAAAAGCAGCTTATATAATGGTGGCAGATGTTCGTTTATATAAACTGGAGTGTTATCAGTGTAGCCAAAATCGTTAATTATCAATCTTTTGTACTTACGAGCAGCCTCATGAACTTCTGTACGTAAAATGTTGCAATCATTTTTAAAAGTTCGTTACGAATGCCGTCTATCAGTTTAACTGTATGAAAATTTTCTATTTAGTTTAGCAAAGTCATTTATCGCCCTAAAAATTCAACCAATTTTTGAAATCAGATTGCTCCGACTTAATTGATTTGATGTCGCTGTATATGCAGTACATTTTTGAAAAACGGTTTTGCTCTATATTTATTTTTCCAGAATTAGCACAATTGGCACACGCCCAAGCGACGAAACCTTGCGTAAGGTGCAAAACTAATGGCATCGCGATCCTCTTCTAGTATAGGTGCTGCAGGAGTTTGAGAAAACCGAACTGTGTATAAAGCATCTGCTTTCTGACACCCTTTTTTAGGGGCGTAATAGTATTTTCAGGCAGTGTATTTAAATGAAATTTTTATATGGGGCTGGAAAGAGCGACCTTTTTCTATCTTCTGGTACGAATTATTGACGGCCCTTTTATTTGTTGGGGGCTTTTTTTGCTTACAGGATCACTTTACTTTTGAAAAAGGGTCTTCTTAGGGGCTTGCTCAACATTTTATATAACAGCTAAGGACCTTGAGCGTTCTCATCGTAGGTCAAAAGGCACAGTTCCCGGGGCTATATCATCTAGACTCAAATACAGTTTTTTAACTGTCGTTCGCCGAAGGACATCTGAGATCTAGAATTACATTAGAATTCACTTCGTTTTTGGTAGTGTCAGTAGACTGGCGAAAACTTGTTGCTGTCTCGGCGAAGCGCAAAAAGGTCAGACTACGATTCTACCAATTTTCGCAACAAAAATTCAAAGTTTTCGTTATATATTGTTCTTAATTTAAATATGTGTAATGTTATAGTTTCGGCCGTCACAAACATTTTCTTTTATCATATATAACTAGAGAAATTTTTTTTTAATCTCGAGAGTAAATTTTTGACAGATATGAACATAGAGAATAAGAATAAAAGCATCGAACAATATAATTAATTTTTTCTCCTAGGGAGCAAAAATACCATGATATAGCTGAAATCATTAAGATTTAAGAATCTCGCCATGTGGCGACCTTTAAATTGAATAACAGTCATAAGAGCTACTATTTTTGATTCGGGTCACGCAGCAGTAGTAACCAGGGAAGCCTATCTCCTTTAGAAAGTTTTATTTCAAGAAAATCATGTGCTTTCGGACTATTTACTATTTAATGAAGGAACGTGATACCTAAGCAAACTCGAAATGATTTTATGTAATTAAGTCATAAAACATGCATTCCTATACTGCGAGATTTTTTGGGTTACCCTTCCTAAATAAAATATTTTTTTATGCTACAGGCAAATACTTTACTTTGTCCAGTAAATTTAAATTAAATATACAATTCTCAATTTAGTATTAGTGCATTGTACTTTAGTACTAATACAATTATCTTGGATCTAATGCTTTCTTTTTCAACACAAATTATTCATAACGTGATTAATAAATAAAATTTGGTGACAGCAATTTGCAATAATTGCAAATGGTGATCTTATTTGGGCTTTGTATGTATGTTTGTATGTTCTGCAAGAGATTTTTACTCTTGATGAAATTTTCTTGCTTCAGCTTTTATTTCCTAAAAAAATGATAAAAATGATCATTTTTCACATTTACGAAATCAAAACTAGATATTTACGAATGCCTTGCTCTCGGTCATGAAACTGTCTGCTTAGTGATGTCTAAGGGACATTTTATGATATGCATTTACCAAATCTATACTAATATATAAAAGATTTAGTTGACTGACTCACTGACTGACACACTCATTACGCTCCAGCTCAAACCGCTTGAGGTAAAAGGCTGAATTTTGGCATACAGGTTGATTTTAGGGTGTACAGGCTCGATAAGAACCGATTTTTCAAAACTCAAATTCCAAGGGGGTGAACCACCCCTTAAATATTGCAATATTTTTTATTTAAAAAACGGTCAGTTTTTTGGAAAAACGCTTGAACACGTATTTTTTAATTTATTTTTTTACATATTCTAAGATTTTCTAAAAATTCATACAGGGTGTTCAAAGGGGTGAAACAACCACTTAAATAATACAATATGTTTTTATTTAAAAACCGGTTAGTTTTTCGAAAACACGCTTGAACAGGTGTTTTTTAATTTATTTTTTTACATATTTTAGAAATTTAGAAGAATTCATACATGTGTCCAAAGCGGTTAAACCATCCCTTAAATATTATAATATATTTTATTTAAAAAACCGTTAGTTATTCGGAAAATGCTTATTTTTTTACATATTATAAAATTTTTTAAAAACCGAGAGAGGGTATCCAAGGGGCTGAGACCACCCCTTTAATATTATATTTTTCATTTAAAAAACAATTAGTGATTCGGAAAAACACTTGAACACGTGCTTTTTATTTTATTTTATTACATATTCTAAGATTTTTTATAAATTCATACAGGGTTTTGAAAAAATCTGGTCATTGATTAATTGTTGCGATCTTTCTCAAACCGTTTGCTGTAGAAAGCTGAGCTTGTGCAAACAGCTTGATTTTAGAGTGCAGAGGTTCGATAAGAAGGGATTCTTCGAAACTCAGTTTCCAAGGAGGTGAAACTACCCCTTAAATGTTTATAGTGGACTCGAAAGTTGTCAAAATAAAACCGCTTCTTGGTCTAAAGAACGAGCTATATTAACTCCAAAAAATAGAATAGCAGATGAAATAAATTTAGCTTTATTGGAAAAAATTACTGCTCCATAATTAACATACTACTCAATAGATGCAGTTATAGGCCAAGAAAATGCCGTTAATTATCCTGTCGAGTTCCTACACTATTTAAACCCTTCAGGAATCCCTCCTCATAAGTTAAGTTTAAAAGTGGGGGCGCCAGTGATGCTTATTCTAAATTTAAAACCACCAAAATTGTGTAATAGAGCTCGGCTACAGGTTAAAATTTTACAAAACAATGTAATAGAGTCTACTACTATTTCTGGCCCTGGTCTGGGAGAAACCGTTTTTATACCACATATACCTTTAATTACGTCAGACTATCCTTTTCAGTTTAAACGTGTACAGTTTCCTTTAAAGCTTTGTTTCGCCATGACAATTAACAAAACTTAAGGCAATCCTTAAGTAGAGCTGGAGTAGACTTGCGTTACGATTGTTGTTCGCATGGTCAACTTTATGTCGCATACTCTAGAGTAAGTTCGCGTAGTAGCTTGGCTATTTTACAGCTAGAGAATCAACAACACACGTTGTTTATAAGGATTTACTCAAATGAGATGATTTAAGTACCTCTTTATATTCCTTTCATTATAGTCATATACGCAAATGAAGTTGCGGGTACCCGCTAGTAACTTAATAAAAGACAAAAATACTGTAGTCTTCAAAAATTAAAAATACTTTCTTTTGCCATCTATATGTACCGGGTGGTCGAAATTGGTCTGTTTTAACAGAGAAAACCTATTTCCTGACTAGATAGAGCAAAACTGACTTAGGTGTCATGGGCTCGATTTCTGAGAAATGTTTAATGGCAAAAACCGCCTGCCGATATTTTCACTGCCAACTGAGATATAGGGCGTTTTTCAATTTTCGGCCATTTTGAAAATTGTCCATAACTTTTTTATTTTGCGGAATATTAACATTCTGCAAAGACATTCTAAAGGCACTTTTTTATGTGCAATCCAGTGGCGTACTCAGATTTTTTCTATAGTTGTCCGTTTTATCATAAATAGGCAAAACTTTTTTTTTTCAAATGGAAATCATAGTTGGCTATAAATTATAAAAAATGCTCGCGTTTAGCCCTTTTCAGTGATATAAAGTTGTAGGTACTTATTTTCAAAAATAACGAAAATATTAGGTGTTTTTGGTTTACATCGAAGTAGGCCTTGGAATAATGACGCGCGTTCAATATTTTGAATATATTGCTGTCAGATTACTGTAGTCTGGTGTAATTATTGCGTTTTGGTGTTATCTTTATAAAGTTGTGTTAAGTTGCTGACAAAATATGTTTGAGAATTATGAAAAGTATGATATGTTAAAATGTTACATATTATCTAACGAAGTTCCTGAAGCAGCTAGTGAATTATATTTTAATACATTTCCCGAGCGACGTCAACCGGATAACCGAATTTATCAAACATTAAAAAGTAATTTAGTAAATTACGGAAGTTTTAAAAAGTTAAGAACAAGACATTATGAACTAAAGGAAGAAAAGGAAATCCAGCAGCTAAATATAATTGGTATTAGATCATCCTGGCACCTCCTCTCGAACATTGGCTAATATAACGAATGTTCCAAAGACCACCGTTTTAAAAATACTCAAAAAACATAAATTCAAACCGTACAGAACGAGAAGAGTTCATCAACTCCGTGAAGGGGAAGCCGCTAGAAGATTGAGATTTTGTCAGTGGTATGAGCAAAAATTCATGGAGAATGAGAATTTTCCATTAAATATTATTTGGAGTGATGAATCCAGAGTAGATACTTCTGGTATATTTAATAGATATAATTCATATCACTGGTCCACTGAAAATCCACACGTAGTTGTGCAACAAGACCGGCAAGGTCGGTGTGGATTCAATATATGGGTGGGGATATTCCGAGGAAGATTTGTGGGACCTTATTTTTACGATGGAAATTTAACTGCAGATGATTATGTAAATATTTTGCGCACATATATTGTCCCTTTGTTGGAAGACATACCTTTAGCTGATGCCAGAAATATCTACTATCAACAAGATGGTTGTCCCCCGCACAATGCAAGGATCACAACTGATCTTTTAAACTTCGAATTTCGAGAAAATTGGATTGGTACGTGGGGCCCCATACCTTGGCCTGCTAGGTCCTGTGACTTAACTCCCTTAGATTTTTTTTTGTGGGGAAGATTGAAGGACTTGATATTTAAAGGAAGAACCTTTCACACAAAAGAAGAATTGCAAGAGGCCACTAGGCAAGCTTTTGCATCTATTAGCCCAGTTGAACTAATAAATAGTTGCAACTCGGTACGCAAAAGATGCTTAGTTTGTATTCAACAGGGAGGGGCTCAATTTGAACAACTTCTCTAAATATATTTATCAGAAACCTATCTAACTAAATACCTAGATTTTCATAATTATTTTTTATTTTCACTTGTAGCTGTAAATAGTAGTTTAGTTTGTTAATTTTGTTCAACTTTGCTATGTAAACAAAAAAAAATAAAAAAAATTAATAATAAATAATTAAAATAACGTTAGCTAGTGTTATTTAAAGTTGTGTTTAAGTTGCTAACAAACTATAAATCTTAACAATACATAATTGAGATATTGTCATCACAAATCAAAGCCTACTTCGATGTAAACCAAAAACACCTAATATTTTCGTTATTTTTGAAAATAAGTACCTACAACTTTATATCACTGAAAAGGGCTAAACGCGAGCATTTTTTATAATTTATAGCCAACTATGATTTCCATTTGAAAAAAAAAAGTTTTGCCTATTTATGATAAAACGGACAACTATAGAAAAAATCTGAGTATGCCACTGGATTGCACATAAAAAAGTGCCTTTAGAATGTCTTTGCAGAATGTTAATATTCCGCAAAATAAAAAAGTTATGGACAATTTTCAAAATGGCCGAAAATTGAAAAACGCCCTATATCTCAGTTGGCAGTGAAAATATCGGCAGGCGGTTTTTGCCATTAAACATTTCTCAGAAATCGAGCCCATGACACCTAAGTCAGTTTTGCTCTATCTAGTCAGGAAATAGGTTTTCTCTGTTAAAACAGACCAATTTCGACCACCCTGTACTCGTATATCATACGATCAATTGAAATAATATGACACGTGCGTGCTAAATCAAGATGCAAAATTATGCTATCGGCCTTCGAATTACTGGTATAATTAGCCAGCCCATTAAAACCCTATTATTGACAAATCACACAGAATAATAGAACAAAAACAATAGCTATATTCTCTCTATTAATTAGGGTTAAATTGCTAATGTAATCTGCGGCCATTAATAATAGCATATTGCCAGGAGCGTGTGGTAATAAGAATAGTATAAGAAGACTGTTTCAGAATACGTTAGAAATTTAACTTTAAATTATAATAGCTGTATTTAACTATTTTCATCTTATATATAACTAAAATGTATTGAGACAAACATATGAAAAATACAGGATTTTATATAATCTTTTTGGGGGAGGTCGTTCATATAATCTAAACTAATTTTGAGGAAAGCTAATTCATTTTTGAATTAGATTTTAGAATTTTCTTAAGATTACGTAATATATTCTTTTGGAAGAGATTATTTATATAATCAAAGTTATTCTTCAGAGATAATTTTTTAAATTTGTGTCTTAAGTTTGTTCGTCAATATTATTTCAAGAAAATAACTACATATATAGAGACATTGAAGTAACCACAGTGTTATGTAATACTACACTATAGCTATAGTCCAGTAAGCAGGAAATAGGGAACGCGCAAAATACTGTGCAAAAAAGTGCACTATTTTTTTTTGCAAATAGTATCTCTTGAGGGGGTATTTAAGTATGTGCAGAGTGCTCACACGTACGGCGTGGCTCCGACTGGTTCAAAAAATAATTTAAAAAGACAAAAACAGATTTTGTTCAATATCCTCCAAAATATTGTATATAAAAATTCAGTCTGAAAAACTGCTTAATGGCCTGATTTCAAATTGTGTACCATAAATAATTATGGTACACAGATGAACTGTGATACTCACCCAAGATGACGGAATAAAATGACGACTGTAATAATTGTGAAAAAATCATCTTCTCAGGTTTTACATATCTTCACGTTTTAGCATCCCTAGATGCCAAAAAATATGTTTTATCAAATCCTTTGATCCGTCTGTCTGTCTGTCTGTCAGTACATGGCATAGCTTAACAACTACTTATCAGAGTGATATATTTTGGTTATAAATTAAGGGTCATCTGGGGATGATGTCGTAATATTTTGGTATAAATCCAATATGTCGGCCTAGTAAAAAGTTAAAAAAGTATTACTGAAAAAACTAATTATAAAATTTACCTCAAATTTTGTACAAAAATCAAGTGTTATATAGGAATAAACTGGTGCCATTCTGGTATGAATTTAAGATATAAAAACTAAAATGTTGGTCTTTTAAAATATTTAAAAAATCAGCCTGAAAACACTATTTATTTGATTAATTTTAAATTTTGTGCAATCATTAAGTGTGATATAGAGATAAACTGGTAAATTTGTGGTACGAATTCAAGAGGGCGGAACAAAACGGCGCCCAAATATTTTTTTTTTAAAATCAACGTAAAAAATATGATTCAATTGACTTTAAATTTTGCAGAAAAATTAAATGTAACGAAATTACTGTGTGTGTCAATATAAAAACTACTTATTGAATTGTGTGGCAGAGGTAGAAACCGGTAAAATGTTGGTATGAATCAATATGTTCTAACAAATTGGCGACGAATAAAAATGTTTTAAAAAACAGTATATATGTGTTATTAAATTATTATTTACTGTACTAAATTGGGTCACACGAGGGAATTTCCGATTTTTTAATAATCTGCCCTACATTTTTTTAAACAATTTTGCTCTGTCTGCGATAATTTGGATGATATTGGCTTTTAGTTTTTTTGCCATTTTTTTATGAACCAAATTGCCTATATTTGAGTACTCTGCACATTCCTAAACAGCCCCTTGAGAGGTATTATCAGCGACAAAAAAGTCCACAATTACATTATTTTTGTGAAAGCTACCAAAACCGTCTCTGGTGACTGGGCTATTAGGGCTCAAGCTTTCGTGAATTGTCCAAACAAAAAAACATCAGAAAGCATTTGATAATAATTGAGTCAGAGTAAAAAAAAAATTAAAAATGATTTAAGTTCGGAATTTCGAATGTCTGATACCATGTCCTTTATCATTTTTGGAACGCTGAGGGTTTTAAACGCCCTGATTTACTGCGTAAGTGTTATGTTAGCCCTTTCTCGCATTATTTATAGTATTTACTGTCAGTTTTGATTCAGAGTCAGATAGATACCTATTTTTATGCACATTTACTCTATGTATAAGTACCCAGGCCATGAAAATAATACAAAAATCATTTATGACAAGCTGTACGGGAAATGACTGTGCGAGTTATCTAAGTACATCTAAATAATACTGTTGTAGAAAAATACATCCAAAAAATAATTGGGAAAATATATGAACAATTCCCTAACGTGTCGACAAATTATAGGCTATGACGCGTGTGCCACATCTCATATAAGCGTATTGATGCCTATAGGGTAAAGGGTATATAAAGGGTAAATAAAATAAATATATTTTCATATTATATCGAACAGAGTGTCACTCTATATACAATATACAACATGCACCATATGTATATACTCAATAATAATCGTGAATATTAATAAATCATGCCTAATCTTTATTGAACTTCTCAGCATTTAGTTAAACATTCCGTCTAAAACACAACACTAAACTGATGGTTACAAATGCCGACGTATTTCACTATTTTTGCCACTTAGTAAAATTGGTATTCGCTTAAGGGTGGCTAACGTTAAGCTTAAAATAAACTACAGCCGATAGATTATGCAAATATAGATCACTATCAATGTTATCCGCTTGATTGATGGCTTAAGTCGAAAAGCGGCGAGGAATACTCTGAATATAATAAGTGTTTTTGTTGCTTGAAACAAAAAAGCTCCTAATTAAGTAATTTTTATTCTGCAAAAGAAGGTATGACTTTTTTATTGCTTTACGTAATTTATTAAAAAATGTGATAGAAATAAGTAAGATAAAGTGGACAACGTTGTTCCGACACTTCGTCACGTAATACTGGGTAATGAGTGTTAAGGTGTGACCAAAAATTTAATAAAAGGTGTAACCACGTAATGATATATAAACCTACGACCTCCGTGGATAGATTTAAAGTTGATATCAAACTAAAAATAAAATTATTTCAACAAAACACAAAATGGTTTTTTGAAAAATTATGTTAAAAATCGACTTTAAAAAAGAAGAAGTTTTTCATTTCGAACCTACTACTTATTTTTTTATGGATTTACTCCAATTAGTAACGATTTAGCCTATTTAGATGAATTTTTTAGGAAGTATTGAGGGTAGTGCCAAGTTGGTTCTAAAGTAAGCATATTGAAAAATAAATAAAATGGTGAAATTGCGCCATTTTAAATCTTTTTACTGCGAAAGTGTTTCCGCGATTTTGAGACGCTTTAACATCATGCCTTAACATTTGGTGTATTATAACATTTGCAAATTTACCTATAATTATTTAGTTTGTAGTAACACTGAGGCAATAACAAAATTTGGCTAGTTATATAGTTACTGATTACACAGACTGTTATCATAACCATCCTGTCGAATAACTCTACGAGTTGAATTTTTCTAACTTTTTATATCATGCACTTCATAAAAGAAACTTAATGGAATCTATATTAATAGGGTGATACTATTAAAAGTGACATTTTGAATCTATCATCAGTTTTAGTTAATATGATACTGGCCTTCTTTATTAATGAAAATAACAATTTTTTCATTTACAATACAATATTCTGTTTTTTTTTTGGTTTCTTCTTTCAGTCCATTTCACTCACATGAATTATGATAAACAAATTTACTCTCTTCTTTCTTGTAAAATATCAATTTAACACTTTGAGAACATTTGAACTAGTAGGAAGTCTCAGCTTGCATAGGTCTTTGTTTCTGATTTGTGAAAGCTGCTTTCCTTTAAGTTTGCTTTATATGGAACGTTAAACGGACATTTTGCTGATGGTTTTTCATTATTTAATTCCATTAGTAATTTCAAAAGAAATTGGGCGTTATAATATTGCAGTTAAATATAACCTTTAAAACATCAAGATTTATGTAAATTACATCCTACATACCAAAATATGTTTTATTCATAATTCATGGGATTACATTTTGTAAAGTATTTTTAGCTTCCATAAATTAAGAGAAAAATTTTTGTTTTGTTTACAAATATTTGGAATCTCGCCTTTTTCTTTTTTGGTTGGTTTCTTATTTTTCGGCATCCAGCCAGCTTTAACAATGTCTGCTTTTTAATTTCAGTTATAATTTTGGTTCTGCTCAGAGGCAATTTGCCAGCTCTATTCGGGGGGTACACCGAATATTATCGGGTTGTGACTCTTATACTAGTGGTGCCATCAGTGAACGCCACTGTAATTATAACTTTATTTTATGGCGTTAGGCTGGCATAGGTTCCGTGTGAAGTGAGGAAGAATGGTGAAGGAGAATGTCAAACTTCTTAGAATTTTCTGGAGATGATTCTCTCGCCCTTTTCTATTGGCTTTCCTTGGAGGTGCAACATGTGTCCGGCTTTCTAAAAGTGCCTTGATGGACTGATATTTTTAAAAGTACTGAAAGTATGTCCTAATTAATTTCCTTTATAATGCAGTGCTGTTGATAGCCTAAGGCCTATTTATGGACCTCATCTGGCCCTAAATTTTGGTCCCGTTTTTGTTAGGTTCCACATTTAATCAACCCCGTGGTAAGTCGATTTTCAAATTAGTTTGCTGCTGTGAGCTAATTCGCAATTATCTTTTATAAACAGAATGGTGTTCTGAACTTTGTTTTCGCCGCCTGTTTCTCGAGGAGCCTTTCTAGATGCCTAAAACTTCCTTTTCTTGGTGACCGGTGACGTTGATGGAGCCCTTCAGATGACTAGAGGAAGGCAATGTCTTTGGATAGTTTAATTGTAAATAACGTATTGTTCCACATTACGTGTCGATTTTATTTTAAGACAAACAATTGTTTGTACATAAACCAAGAGTTCTACAATGGCTTTGGAGTTCCTTAAATAATAAGAATTAATTCTTAATTTTTTATTTATAAATTTTACATAAGATAGCAGAAAGAATGTAAGTAATCTGTTTTTTGTTTGTAAAACAGCCTTGGCGAAAGCTTTTATATTTTTATAACATTTTTCTTTGTGCAGTGTGGTAAAAGAAAATTCATGAATTTTTTATGTCTCTGTGCGCTATTTAATTTAATTTTCATATTTACATATTTGCGTTATAACATTTCTCCAGATGTTCACAGGATGATATAATGGTAATAACTTATTATCACCTTTCACATCTTTGATATATTTTATATTTTTTCTTAGTAATTTATTGATGTATTTATTTTTATTTCTTTATATCACTACAATGTAAACTAAATTTCACATTTTAAAATTATTTTATAAAACAACAAAAGAACAAAGGGGATCATTAAAATTTGACAGTCTGCACTTTGGTACGGTGTTTTATTGAAAAACCCCCCAAATCTTTATTTTGTCAGCATATAAATACCGATATAGATTTCTTTCTAATTGAGTCAGTCAATTAGGTGGTGACCCTTTTAATTTCTAAAGGTGTACCCGAGAACCTGCAACCAACAGCCCTCCGAAAAGAAGACTGGCTGCAGTTCGCATGTATTGGTAATTTCAGAGGGACTTTACGCCATAGTATAAAGTATACTTAACCAAAATAGTAATTTAAACATACCATATTTATACAAAAAGAATTTTTTATTAAAAAAAGATAGTTTAAATATAAAACAACAATTTAAAAGGATTCCGGT
The DNA here is from genome assembly GCA_030620095.1 of Kuschelorhynchus macadamiae. Lineage (NCBI taxonomy): Eukaryota > Metazoa > Arthropoda > Insecta > Coleoptera > Curculionidae > Kuschelorhynchus > Kuschelorhynchus macadamiae. The sequence continues at coordinate 153,787 of JAUTXW010002861.1, read as the reverse complement.
CCTGATATTAACGTTCACAGTATTGTTATTATTAGCTCCGCCGAATAATTCAATTTTCATTAGTATATGTAGTGACTAATTCCAAACGTTTGTGAGACACTTTTCTATAGTATCAGTTACACCCAAAAACTGTAAGTACGCTTTAATATAATTCCATTTATAGAAGAAATAGCTAGTTAGAAGTAAAATATCCACACGTGGAGGCTAGTCTGCTGGACGGCGTGCGGCGACGTCTGTTGAGTGTAGAGCGCTGCAACAACCGAACAGCCCCTTATCAGTAAGTGCCACCGAAATGCTACCGAAAAGTCAGGGCCATACTATACATGGATATAAATGACCAAAAAGAAGAAACACAACGTGTAACTATGGACATAATGTCAAGTGGACTTCTTTCGGGGAGCCTACAAACTAACAATACTGATAGTAATTCAACCTTATCCTACGCCTCAGTAGTTAATCAACTAAATAGTCCAAAAAAAGCTCAAGCTATTGTTTTTAATGCTATCGAGGGCTCTAAGCTTATCGATTATATTCTTGCAGTTGGAGCACTAGTAGAATCTAAGAATATTTTGTTCTAATCGAGAATATCTAACAACCGAATCTGCATCTATTTATCCAGCAAAACCATAGTGGACAAATTTATTAACGACAACAAGGCAATCAAAGTTGGCAACGAAGTCTTGTACGGTAGGAGATTAGTTACTCCATCTGAAAGATTGATTTTATCCAATGTGTGCCCAACGATCCCAAACATAATACTACAGGAGGAACTCCAGCTTTTATCACCTATTTCGTATATACGGATAAATATACCTAACCCGGCTTATTCACACAATTTAAGCTTCCACCGACAGAAACCATACTAATATCACATGAAGAAACACAAAATCGTATTTTCTTATCTACTGGTAGTCATTGTTTTAAATGTAAACAATCCGGACATATTGCTCTGAACTGCCCCCAAGATGCTCTACAAACAACAGAGATTTCGAATATAACCGATAACAATGCATACCTAGAATGCACCTTATCAGCATCAAGTCAAACTGAAGTAAGGATTGAATTGATTGAAATTATAAAGAAACAATAACACCACCTACAGAACAAAATATGAACAAACATGAAGAACATCGCCCATCCACACCAAGCCAAACTGAAGTATCACTAAAAGACCCTCATCAAAGTACATCTAAAAGAAACTATAAGGAAATACTTACACCCCCTGCAGAACAAAACCAAAACAAACATGAGTGACATTTTGTAAAGCCAATACAGAACCCAAAAAAAGCCAAATATGAAAACTCCCATGAAAAAATTTCTGATAAACCTGTGATCTTATTTTTGCCATACAAAAATTTTATTGAAAATCATTCACCACCATTTATTTTGTCAGTTAACCAACTTACGGACTTATTTGCCAACATTAGTGGCTCCGCAAACCCCATAAATATAGCTTTGGAATATACTCCCGACCTTGCAGCCCTAAACTATATGATAGAAAGCATCTATCCTCAAATTACCAATCGCAGTCTTAAGACGAGGTGCACTAAATTCAGGAGGAAAATTAGAAATCACATCGATGGCTTAACTTCGGGTGCAGAAAGCGACGCTCCATCACAGGATACAGCTAACTGATAATAAATAAATGACCTGCATTTTTTCCCTTTAATTCTAATGGATAGTATGATACATAACCTAGTTTTACAATGGAATATTATCGGATATTTTTCTAACCTAGAAATGCTTCAAATCCTAATAAAAGAGAAAAATCCAACCATTATAGCTCTACAGGAGACGAATTTTAAAGAAGGGAAAATATACAGCCCCAAAAACTATAATGGATACTTTAAAAATAGAGAAAATCAGAACAGAGCGAGTGGAGGAGTGTCAATATATGTCCGTAAAGATCAAACTGCGCATGAGATCCTCGTTAACTCACCACTTGAAGTTGTATCGGTATCAATAGGGCTCTCAAAAAAAGTGTTTATCTGCAATATTTGTCTTCCAACTTCTAAAGATTTTAACACCCAAGACATTATTCACATATTAGGCCAACTACCTGCTCCAAGAATTATCGTAGGTGACTTTAACTCATATAATGCTATATGGGGCAGTAAAGGCACCGACACTAGAGGAAAAAACTTATATGATGCTATAGAATCAACTAATCTTTACATTCTCAATAACGGTGATAACACGCGCTTTAATGTGTCTACAGGTCAATCTTCAGCGATAGATCTCAGTCTATGCGATACTTCCCTGGGGCTTTCTCTGCAATGGAGGGTACTGCCATCCCTGTATGGCAGTGACCACTTTCCAATAGTTATTACGGACGTCTTAGAACCATGTGAACTACCAACTATTAAAAAATGGAACCTTAAGAAGGCCGATTGGATTAAATATCAAATGTTAATCGATCGTGCCCTAAATTCCCAAACACCGTATCATAACCATGAAATTGATACTCTAGTAGAAAATTATTCATATGTCCTTTCAAGCGCAATAGCAGAATCTATTGAAGTAATCACAGATTCAAACAGACGACACCCTCTTCCATGGTGGAATAATGACTGTAAAGATGCCATTCAGGTATACAAAAAAGCTCTATACAAATATAAAAGAAATAATACTCTGGACAATATGGTTGAATTTAAAAAATTAAGAGCAAAGGCCCGATACGTAGTTAAGCAAAGTAAAAAACGCACTTGAAATGAATATGTCTCAACTTTAACTTCCTCAACTACGTCTTCAGAAGTTTGGAATAAAATACGGAGAATTTCTGGAAAGAACACTTTTACACCTATTCGGGTAATAGGAAAAGATGGACAAAATCTAACCAATGCACATATTGCTGACCTATTTGCTAAAACGTATGCTTCTTACTCTAGTGATAAAAATTTCACAGAGGAATTTCTGAGACATAAGCAAAGTAGGGAAAACAGCACCCTCGATCTTGATGATCAAAATGGATCAGTATTAAATAAATTGTTAACCCAAGAAGAACTTGAAGAAAACCTAACTAACATAAGTTTCCAAAAGCTTGGTCAAAAGCAATATTAGTCCCAATACCCAAACAAGATAAAAATCTAAACAATGCAGACTCATTTAGACCTATATCTCTGACATGCGTAATGTGTAAGTTACTCGAACAAATTGTAAATAAAAGATTAATGTGGCACCTGGAAAAAAACAAACTGATATGTCCAGAGCAAAGTGGCTTCCGTAAACAAAGATCCACACAAGACAACATAATAGATTTGGAATCAGAGATACATGACGCCTTTGTTAATCATCAGTAATGTATCGGAATCTTTCTTGATATCAAACGTGCATATGATAAAGCATGACAATATCGCATTATAGAACAACTTATTTCTTGGAACGTCAAAGGAAATTTAATAAAATTTGTTGTAAACTTTCTACAGCATAGAAGTTTTCAAGTAAGGGTAAACAACTTTACTTCAGAAGAAACCGTACAAAAGAATGGCACTCCAGAGGGTTCAGTACTCAGTGTGACTCTGTTCTTAGCAACAATTAACAACATCATTAAATATATTTCGGCGCCGGTGAAATGTAAATTGTTTGCAGATGATCTTGTGCTTATTTTAAAAGGAAAGAATGTTAAAACAATGAGCCGTGTCCTACAGGACAACATTAAATCGCTAGAGGATTCATTAGTTTCAACAGGATTCCAATTTTCCGCAGAAAAATCGATGTGTGTGCTTTTCTCTAACAAAGTTGAAAATAGTAGACCTCTTTTAAGAATGTTCAGATACCCTCTTAGATTCTTTAATACCGTGAAATTCCTCGGAGTTATTTTTGACGAAAAACTATCTTGGAAACCGCACATACAAAATGTTGTGTTAAAATGCCGTAAAGGTCTAAATATTCTTAAGGTACTAGCAAATCGAACATGGGATGCTGATACGGATGTGATGTTAATGGTGTATAGGACATTGATCATATCCAGAATAGACTATGGCTCTATCGCGTACGATTCAGCTTCAACATCGGTGCTGAGACTTCTAAATCCTATACAAAACTCTGCTGTGCGTTTAGCCCTTGGTGCATTCTATACCACGCCGATAAGCAGCTTGCTTAGTCAAGCATCTGAATTGGCACTGAGTCACCGACGAACTTCTTTATCTCTTTCGTATACCATATCGATAGCTGAAAATCCTACTAATCCCGTACACAAAAATGTTTATTCTATGCGCCACACTCCGCTGTATAATGCAAAATTGAGATCCAAACCTGCATTTTATAAACGCACAAACAGATATAGAGACAAATACCATATTGAAATTCCTAAACTATTTCGACAAGACGACCTGATGCCGCCTCCGTGGTCTATACCTAGACCTCATTGTATTACATCTCTTACTAAACTGAAGAAGCAAGACACCTCACCAAGTATAATTCGAAAAGAGCTCTGAAAGCTACTAAATGATTTCCCAAAAAAGCTAGGATCTACACGGATGCTTCAAAGACAGATGAAGGATCAGGAGCTGCGGTGGTGACTCCTAGTGGTACTTTTTAAATGTGTTCAGATTATTTGTTGCGTTTAGATTGACAAACAAAAATCTTTTTTGGCTTTTTCGCAACTGAATAAAAATATTTAACTTTAAATTAATTGAAGCAACTTCAATTAATTTAAAGTTAAATGTTTTTATTCAGTTGCGAAAAAGCCAAAAAAGATCCTACTGGTACTGTTAGGTTTTTGCTCACTAAATTTACAAGTGTGTTTACCGCCGAGTTATACGCTATATTACAAGCACTGATGCACGTTCGAGAAAACAACTCTAAAGTTGAACTATTCTGACAGATTCCCTTAGTGCACTCAACGCAATTAGACATCCCTCCACGCATCCCATAGTTCAAATAGTTTACAAGCCTCTTTTTGACATACACACAAATGGGAAACTTCATCTTCATATGGATTCCGTCACATGTGGGAATTACTGAGAACAAACTGGCGGACGTGGGCGCGCGTGATGCAATAAGGAACATAATCTCTATACCTGTCACAGAAACTATAAGCAGCGATCTTAAATGTTATGTAAAATCCGAAATAATGCGCTCGTGGCAAAACGAATGGAACAATTCGCCGTCGAAACTTCGGGAGTGTAAAGACGCAGTTAAATCGTGGCAACTTGTCCTCGCGAAGGGACAAAACTGTTATAGCGCGCCTCAGGCTTGGCCATACGAAGCTGACTCGCAGCTATCTTCTTGCCAGAGAGGAGCGACCGACTTGTGAGTCGTGTGTTATGCTACTGACAGTCAAACATATCCTTGTGGAATGCCGGAAATACAGTGATGAGCGAACCAAGTACAATCTGAAAAACAATATTCAAGAAATCTTAAATAAATACTTGGACAATGTTTTGGGATTTCTCAAAGATTGCAACCTGTATAGTGATATATAAAAGCTGTAGCATAGAGTAGTATAGGAATAAATTATAGGCCTATTAATTTGGTATAAAACGTACTTACAAGCTAATAACCCTAAGGGGTTAAAGCGTTAAAAAAAAACAATTTAAAAATAAAATGTTATAAGTTTTCTATTTGCCGTTCCTTTTGAGCATAATTGTTTGTGTTTATTTCTATATTAAAAATTCCAAAATTATTCGTCAGTTTTTGTTGTTTTGCATGTTATGCATTGAACATAGATGTCTATAATTTGAAAACGAACAATTTTTATTTTTTATTTTCAACAAAGTTTTCACCTATCGTACGCAGCTTATAAAGTAAAAAATCTCAAAGGTATTGGAAATTCATATTTCTTCATGAAATATGTATGTAACAAGAATATCGTTAAGAGTCTATCTAGAGCAACAGCTATTTTCTCAAAAAAAAAAATCATTAGTAGCAGTCATTTCGGAATATTCTGGTGCGGAGAATAATTTTATTATACTAGACGTTTTTTCTTCGTAAACAATACACTTTGATCATCTAAACTAACAGTTATTCAAAAGAAATAATATATAGTTATGCAAAAGAACCAAAAACACGGGCAGGACATCGTAAATAATGGATAATAAAGTAGTTTTTTTGGTTTTCGAGACTTTTTAAAGTCAAAAGCAAAATAGCTAAATCTGTTTTATAAATTTGCATAATATTCTTCAAAATATTTACATCAATGTAAATAACTTTGAGCCAAACAGAACTTCAGTAAAAAAAATCAACTATGCTATAACAAGAAAAAATTGTAAAAAGTAATGCACTTCTGATCTGGATTGGTAAACCGATGTTCTCTAAACCTCTGGCACCTAAAACCAACTTCATGGAGCTACAAACTCGATGAGGTTCGAGATGTTGCTAACGGACATTCTTTACGTCAAAATTGTATACTGGAGTCTTGGGTTCTGGGTCCACTGTAAAAGTATTCGAGGAATGATATCGAAAAATATCTGTTTCTACGGACGTTTCGAGAAAATCTACCCCCATCTTTAGCAACTAGAAATAGAAATACCAAAATACCAAAATTTTAGTATCAGAAATTAACTTAAAATGGCAAATTAGTTGTGCGGTGGTGACTTACGTTGTTCAAAGTAAATCATCACGACGCGCGGCTAGTACTACCCAGGGAAGTCTAAATACGGGCTGCTAACAGTAGATAGTAGTTGTTGTAGATACAACAACCCTGCCGCGTTCTCTATAAAGGTACGGAAACATCCAAACCAAAAAGGGCAACCACGGCTTAATGTAAGAGGGGCATAAAAAACTTTAATTTCATTAAATGTCAATTTAGGGGTGTTAGGTTTATTATTTCAATGAGGTGAAAAAAATATGTGTACCCAAAGTATGTTCAATTTCATTTACTCTAAGAGAACACATAGAAAGAAAAATGTATATAATGCTTACAAAACTTAAACACCAATTTATATATATTGAACCTTTTAAATTATTATAAGACGATAGTAATAAACGTCATTTCTATGGGGTACCTAAAATGCTTTATTTCTTGCAATACATGCGACTAAGACTAATTTAGTAAATAATGTTCACTCAGCAACTTATCCTCTAGCTACGTTTCTTTTAAACATATTAAAACCACTAAAAAATAACACTGATTTACATATAAAACATACACACAACATTTCCTCGAGAAATTCTCTAATAATGAAATAAATATTAATAATATACTAGTTAGATTTTTTACAAATATACCTGTAGATAAAACTTTAAACATAGTAAGAAATAAACCTGAGAATTATTAATTTTTTGTGTAAAAACCAACTATTTTTAATATAGAAATGAAGATTACCAACAAAAAAAAATGTCCAAAAGTACGATTATAAGCCACTTGTTTGGGGAAATACAATGACGACATTTTTTGAATCTATGAACATGACGATTAATACTTCAACAATTTTTTTAGATTCATATTAACGCTAAAGAACCGATAAATAAGTTTACTATCGAGAAAAGAGACCAATAACTTCCATTTCTAGACATACTCCAATTCAATCATGGTTAAAAAGTGAGTCTATATGATAGAGCAAAAATAATTTGTAAACAACAACATTTTGTAGTTGAAAAAAAATTTAAAAGTTATTTTAAATCATAATAACTATCCTAATGATTTTAATGAAAGATGTTTTTATATATTTGAAAATCCAAAACTCAAACAAAACCAGGCTAGACCAATCACAAATCTGTTTATACCACACACACCTAACCTATCACATAAAATAAAACGAATAATAAGGCGTATTAACGTAATAACGATCTTTCAAACAAAATTTACGCTTAGAAGCAAACTTATAAAAACAAAATCCAACAATGAACAAGAAAATACGAAAAATATTATTAATAAATTTCCGTGTTAATGCAAAAAAAATTTAAATAGGTGAAACATAAGGTAAAAGATTTAAAGAACACCAAACACCAAAAAAATAGGGAATTTCAAAAATAAAAGATTTGCCAATATACGACAAAAATCACAGAACTAATAAAATGCATCTAGAATTTTGGCAGAAGAACCATATTTCAGAAAATATATTATTAAAGAAAGTGCTTTAATATTGTTAAATAAAAATAATTGTGTCTCATCTTATTCAGTTAATTTTAACCGGTATATTTTTTAGGCCAATTTAAACATGGAATTGGAAAAACCACGTTTGATTTCTTTTTTGTCAAACTTTACTTTTTAATGGTATGTAAAGAGAATTTTATAAATATACAAAAACTGCATCTACTGCTTTTCATAAACATGAACATATAACAAAATATGAGTTCAACTTTAACGCAACCGAGATTTTGGCGCAGAAATGTATAGAAATTATTATAAATTAACAGTCAAGGAAATGATCGAATTAATAAGGGAGCGTCAAGCATATAATGACAAAAAGGCTATTAGTGGTTAAGATATATTTGAACTTAATTATCAATCGGAAAGTAATGCAATTTCAAAATCTTCTCATCCCTAAAAAAATTTTTAAGAGAAATTTAACTTGCCACTGTATATCAATTTAAAAATAATAATATTTTTTTCACAGGTGGCAAGCATCTGATAGAGTATATAATTTGTATAGACAAAAAAATAATAACCAAAATATTTTAGATCCGATCAGTCTAAGTAATTTCACTAAATTAACATTCCACCAAGTAAATCGGTTCTCCAAGGTGAGTACCGTAAGCTATAGGTAAAATAGATATATGTGTTTTAAATTTGTATCTATTAATGTTTTTGTTAAATCTAGACAAACGTAGTGTAATAATATTTTAAGTCATTACATTATCATCAACTATATTTTTTAAAAAATGGTTACATTTATTATAAAGGGTGCAGTTTTTTTTAACCATTCATGGTTTCAATGTATATAATGATGTTTACTTCTTTGTAAATGTTTTTACTATGTTTTAAATAAAAAAAAAACTTTTCAGGGATCAGGAGACTTCAAATAAAATCTAGATAAAACTCAATACAATGAGCGAAATGTTCATTTAATGTGAACAATTTTGGGATTGTTTTATTATTTTTAAAATTGATAGTTATTAATTTTAGCGGTCTGCTATGATAATTTAATTTATTTGTATGTTATACACGTTATACAGGCAGATTTACCAGTTTCATTACTGCACAAGGACATGACTCTCTAAATTTTCGTTATTATGTAGAACACTCCATGTAAGAAGCGGATATTGCCACCGGTTTAGCAAGTATATGTTCACTTGCGGGCAGAGCCAAATTTTACGTACTTCTAATAGACCACTGAGTTTGGCACATCCAAATTTAAGTAGACGTTCTGTTAAATTTACTATATTAAAATTTGGCAAAATTATAATTTCAAGTTACGGCGTTATTCGGAAATTCAATTATGTTGGCATATTAAGCACAGATTCGTAATTTCCCCTTCGCCATCTACATTAAGCGAAAAATAACTTTATACCCAAAGATTGCGAATTCAATATGACGCTATAAGGGAATTTTCAGGCATTGTAATAACTCCGTTCGAAAGGTCCCATTCTTGAAATAAACGTTGTTAAATTTCATTTCGCTTTAAATAGGGTATGTATGAATTGGCGTTACCGGCAATATTTATGCGTAGTTATGTCTAACTACTTAATATTGGTAGAAAATATTTCTTAGTTATTTTACATGCAAGTGGAAATTGTTGATAGCGAGATTTTGCTATAAAATGTGTATTATTTATGATTTAGTCGATTTTCATAATTTCACATTATTTCGCAATTTTTACAAACACTTGCTAATTTCACAATTTCACTATAGTTTATAATGTATACGGCCTTTCCCTATATTTTGACACCCGAACTACTGCAGATATTTAAATTATTATAAAAAAATATATAAAATTGATTTAGCTTTTTTACCGATTATTAAATGTCAAAAATAAGTATAATTTTTATATTTCATACATGCAATGTCATCATTACTAGTTGCATTTCTCCAGCACGACATACCGTAAGAAATTCTTGAGTAAATTTGTCCACAATATAACGCCAATAAAGTACTGTCACTGACAATTGGCCGCAGCTGCCTAAAAGAAACAATACACAAATCTTATCTTTGAGTGTTCTAATAACCTAAGTGAACACCTAAAAAGTTTAACTTATGTGTTTGCTTTACACAACTTCCGTTTCCAAACTTTATAAGAATGCTTCGATTTTGGATTAATTTTTATTTCTTGATATAAATTCCAGCAGTTATTATTTTTTGTAGTTTAAGTTTAGAAAGTTAGTTTTTGACGAAACTAACATTCTATTTACAACATTCTGTACATCTTTGCTGATGCAATCACTACTTACCGGAAAGTTCGAGTCGTCTAAATGCAACGTTTTGTCGAATTAGACGGTATGTGAGAAAGGTCGTTAATGACAATGGTAAATAAGGTTTTCGCTAAAAGGCTACTCTGTGGGATACCAACCCCGCTTGTTAGCCGAGTCGATAAGGCTCGCGAACACAACAACCTGATCAGATAGTAAGATTTAATCTAATTTGAAACGATAGCTCTAACACCAATAGATTCGAGCTTAAGTAATAAAATATGATGTTCGACCGTGTTGAATGCCCTACTGAAATCAAAAAATACTCCGGATATTGATTGCCTTACATCCATAAATTCTAGGGTATATTTCACACTTTCGTAGATTGCTAGAGTTTCGGAAAAATGTCCAAGTTTCAGGGAGAGATTTATCAAATAGTAGACGGACCTCTCTATTTTTTTATTCTTTTCTTTATTTTTCACCTGGCTTTCTATAACCAAATGTTGTTACAACATCAAACTTGGTTTTAGATATCTATTTAGTACTCCTCATGCAGCTTTTAATTTATTTCAGACTCTGAAATAATTTTGTTGTAAAACGATTTTCTTGCCTATTCATCAATGAATAATGTTTTTCTATATATTGTTTATGAATATTTTGGGACTTTAATTGTTTGCCTAAGGCATGAAAATCCTTCATATATTCGGAAAGAAAGCGAATATCCTGGGTCACCCAGGGCTTTTTACAATTATTTTTATTTTTAATAAATTTGGATTTTACAGGAAAACGCATATTGAAATAATACATAAACGCTTTATAAAATTAATCAAGCGCTTCATTCAATGTTATATACGTCGTTCTAATATTCATATTTAAGGCAGTGTTCAAAATCGTGGGTAGTTATTTTATGCTTTTTAGAGTCCTGAGAGCTTACAGAAATTTAAAAGCATACAAATTAGTACGTATGATAAGATAATATTGTGCCTTTAACTAACGCAGAGAGATTTTCTAGGTCTGAAATTATACTATCGATCAGTGTAGCAGAATTTCCACTGATGCGGGTGGGTATCTCTACCTTTGGAGATAAATTAAAACAAACTTTTCCCATGCTATATTTTTTTAAAGTAGACCTATAATAAAATCTCCTGCCGCCATTACATTTGTGCCTGATGATTAAGTAAACTCAAGTATATCCCTAATCATGCCAAGAAAGTCTTCTACACAAACATTTGGAGCTCGGTAAGTTGCAATAACACAAGTTGCGAACATTTAGTACCTCAATTTTATGTAACGCCGTTCCTACGACTGTGAAAGTAAAGTAGTTTTTAGTTCTTTATTTTACACACTGGCATTTCATGTTTTTGTAGGTAATGCCCCGTCAAAACTAATACCTATAGACTAGGTTATTCTATTTCCAATAAAACTTCTAACAAGACTACTTTATTTGTGAGGCTTCTAATTCTCAAATGAATGATCTTTAGTTTATATAGTCCTGACTTTCTTGGCTTATTTTAGATGCGTGTGTATACCTTGCGGCCATACAATTTCGAGCATTACCTTAAAAGACATTAGCAGACTCGTACTTAGACATAATTTCGATATCAAAATTTTGCTCAGGAAATTTACCTCTCAGCAACGTGGTGTCGCGTCTGTTGTAACTAGGTATAGCATTACGACTTGGCAGGCGGCGAAGCAGTATACAACTCATGGGAAATTATGACAAATTTTATCATGAAAGCTTTATGGTCTACATTCGGTTTTACCTTAAATTAAGTAAAAAATAATGTAGACTAATATTACTGAATGTTATTTTCTTTGGTTAAGTCGATACCGAAGGAATCTTATTTTGGTATTATTATCTGAACTAGCAATTCATCATAAGCAGACTTCATTGGATGTTGTGTTTTTTAATACAATGGAAAAACTGACAAATAAAAATATTTGTGACTAAAAACCGTACTAATAAAAACTCTTAATTTCTTTTATTTTTATATATGTAAAATAAAACTTTTTCTTTGATACAATATGAAAAAACAATTGTTTGTATTATATTGTATTCATTCTAGTTTCTAATGAAATTCAATTTTTTTTGTTAACTTTTATAATTAATATGTCAGGCAGGTAAGCTTAAAACATTGCCTTTATCTTAAACTGCTTAATGTGATACCTGAAATCTCCAGTGTCATACAATTCTTTACACAGTCGTAAGAGAAGTTTGGAAACCTACAGATATCTCAAAAATTGCTCATCTAACCATTTTTGAGTTAATAATTATTTTTTTAAATGCACAATTTAAACACTAAATACCAAATATCTAACTGAAAAGAAGGGGATCTCAAGTCTAGGGATCGAGCTGGCCTCTTAGTACCGCCTGTTCCCTCTATTCACCTACCAAAAAATCACACTGTCAAGTAATTCCTGAGGTTAGTGTGGGGCATACCATCTTGCTGCAACCAGATGTTATTATTTGGTACTGCATTATTATCTCAAAAAACGTTGAATGTAAATCCATAAAAGTATATTACAATAGTAAAAAGAACTTACGAGGATAAGTAAACAATTGTGCCAAAGCCAAAGCCATTTCAGTTGTTCTTAATAATTGCAAATAACTGAATGGTGTCAGACGGTTCCTTGTAAATTTAAAGTCGACTCATCGGAAAATATTATTTTGCGAATAAAATCTTGATTTGAGTTACAAAGCAATTGCATAATCATAGAATTCTAAATTCCTGTCGTAATAATTATCAGGAAGTTCCTGCATTAGTATTATTTTACAGGGGTGGAATTTTTCAGCTTGTAGTAGTCGATACATGAACATGTGGGATACGTTTTGATTTAGATCAGTTTGTCTTGTGGATAGATAAGAATTCTCTTCCACACTGACTAACATATCCAAATTCTTATCGCCAGACCTCGCAGCATTATTCACATGTCGTGTTGCATTGAATGTTATCGAAATTTTGCACACACATCATTAAATATGTCACAAACGTACTGCAACGTTGTTCTTTGGTCTCCATAATCCAGTATTATTCTATTGTTTTAATTTCGCTTAACGAAACTCTTATTTCAGATTTGACGTTGACAAAACTCAATACTTCAACTAGTATTTAAATACTGGTTTCTGTTCAGGTAAACAATTAACATAAATAATTTCTAGTATCTTACTCAATATCCGTTTAATTTAAATTTTTCTTAGGAAATATCGTTAGAATAGCTAGTAGAATCGAAAAATATAATAAAATGGAGGGTTTTCTATTTAAAAAATAAAAGTTTATCAACTACTAAAATTTTTTTTTACTAAATTTGGCAATGCTGTAAATATCACCTGCAGTTTCGCCGCAGATCTTACATCGCTTATTCGCTAGATTAACTATACCGGTGATTAAGGTGTGTTACATCCGGTGTCGTATTTAAGGGGAGTGGAGATTAAACCCCTCCCCAGAACTTTTATTATATAAGTTTAAATGATACAAATAGTATAAAATAGGGATTTTTTTTGGTGTTGGCGGACAAAACCTTCAGACCCCGTAACAGGGTGTTTTAGGTACATAGAGAATAAAGAAAAGCCCTTTTTTTTGGTTGTTGATATTTCATCGTTTCAACCCTCCTCTCCCAGAAGCAAAGTTTATATACGCCACTGGTTACAACTGCGATGTAACACTGCGTTCTCCCCTTGTCTCATACTTTTTTATTATATTTGCTGCCATATACGAAATAAACTACAAAATAAATAGTTTTTTGTATTTTAAAAATTTGATCAAAAGTGCATGCACTAAGAGAAGATAAGAATAAAACTGTCTGGTCTGCTGTCCCATTACTGTTTCCACTGCATATACCTATTTATTACTTCCCTGATCAGTCAGCTGCTGGGTTCCAATTTTTTTCGAGTACTCGAACGATTGTCAGTTTCAAAAGCATCTTAAAAAAATCCGATATTGTATTTTCTTTTGTTTTACTATATATAGTTGCCAAATATTCGTAATTATACATTTTTATAACCTTTAAACTTAGGCCGCCAATCTTGATAATTGTTCACCGTGTTTCCAAGGATTTTCCCTAACCTACTAAACTAAGTCACCACTTTGTTAGTAAGGTCATTCATCACACAGGAGACAGCTTTAATAAACTCCAGGAACCCACCTATACCGAAACGTTTTTGCTTTAAAAATATTATTATAATACAGGCACAGATAAATGTTTATATTAATTAGGTATGTTCATATTTTCTTAAATAAATCTCCAGCTTCAGAATCGAGTGCCATTTTCATTCACATATAACCCATAAACATTTCAACACAGCTGTCCGGAAACGAGTTTTTGTGTCATAAATGCCAAGTAGGGTTAAGAAATTCTATGTAGCAAGAGCAGATAGTATCTATATAGCTGGGACAGATTAAATGAAGAGCGCGCTATATTTATATTTCATAGTTTTTAAAGATAAAAACATACATACAAAAACTTTGTATCACCTATGATATTTTAATGCGACACATGGATCAAAATTAGTTGTGTCACAAATAAGGAACACTTTCTGGATGATATGCAAATCGGCTATAAAGAAAGACTATGTAGCAATTTGCATTTTTGAATCTTCAAATTCTATAGAGTAGACACAGTCACCAAGAAAATTCATTACATCAAAAATTCGTCCACCCTGCCTTCGCATTAGTGTCGATTTATACATATCACTTAAAAATCTGTTCAGTTCCGTAACGATGCAATAATCTCGGTAAAAAAATATCGGTGCCTATATAAATGAAAACGTTTACACCCATTGGGAAGAGTGACGTTTTTCCACTTTCAGTGTTGCTTCATAAGCATAATGATAAATTTTTCTCGGAACTATGTCGCTACTAATAATACGTTACCGATATCAACCCTATTCTATTTTACAAAATTTTTTAAAGTACCCTAACTATTTAAATGATTATATATAACCTATTTGCACTAAGCCACAACTTCACAATAACATAAAAAAAAATTTACAACAATAAAAAAGCTGAATTGGATCAGATCATAGCAGCAATTGAACATACTTTTGCCTTTAAACACGACATAATTGAGAATGTGTTGTAAAATCTGTTAAGAATATGTTTGAAATTAAAATAACATCCTTAATTAACTCTGAAAATAATCAACGGTCAAACTTCACTTAAAGCCGAGAAGGATGTGAGAATGTGAGAATATAAAAGCATCTGTGCTATAATTGTTCACCCAAAAACTAAAAACAAATATCTCTGTTCTAGATAACCAGGCATGCCATCCTATCTATGCAAAAAACTTTATAGACATGTGCCCCATAGCACTTATTTTTAAAACGATTTTCTCCCTTCTGCCATTAACCCCTTCAAGCCCAGGCTAATTTCATAGAGTACTGTCTATATTCCAAAACCCGTTTTTTTTTTTAATTTTTATTTTTGTTATTTTTTTGATTATTATTGTTTTATCATATTCGAAAAAGTATTTTTATTGAATTAACAATTTTTTTTCTAATGCAGTGGCGTAAAATATGGGGGGGCAGAACTTTTTTAAACAACAGATATGACAAGTTGCCATAATGTAAAAGTTTGGTATTATATTTTAAACATAAATTTAGTATACAGAAAAATAACTTAAGAAAGTATTCAAAAACAGTGGCGTAGAAGAAAAAAAAAAATGTAACGTCTAATTCTAAAGCAAAAAAAAAAAACCAAAAACAGAGGCGTGTGAAAAACGAAATCAACCTTGATTGGCATCATGGTATTTATCAAAATGCGCTTGCGAACATAAGTAAATTGGCGCGTTTGGGCAACTAGCACACATATTAGTTGTGAAAGTTCTTTTTTTTGTTCTTGGTAACAAATCCTACAGGTTCCTCGTTTGCGACGGGCTCCAGGTTCCTTTGCAGAAGAAGATAAAACGTGTCGTTGTTTCTTCTTTTTTCCCTGATTTTGCCGTTCAAACTCTTGCTTCAATTTTATATATGCAGGGGAATATTTTGTAAGTAAGCCGTCAATCAAACGCTTGTGGAATTCTAAAACACTTACATCCTTGCCTTGAGCATGTGTATATAAAACTTTGGCATTTAGAACCATGCGCTGCATAACATGGAAACCAACTTTTTTAAACCAGCTGTAATTTTTTCTTGCACAATTATAGGGCTCAATATCTTGGTCGACTGCATCTACGCCTCCCATATTTGTATTGTAGTGTTCAATAGCAGTTGGTTTTTGAAGTAGTACATTGGCAGATACTGATGACTGGTAACCATTTTTTTCAACAAATCCCGCTGTGAGCTTCGAAGACAACAGGTAAACATCTCTTTTATCTTTATATCTCAGAACCAAAATATCATTTTTTCGTACAAAACAAGTTTGAGAAGTGTTGAGATTTATTTGGGTTAGTTCTTTAGGCACACCCCGATTGGCCCGTATGGTGCCAGTTACGTAAGTTTTTTTTTCAAGCAAAAACTCTGCCAGTCTCAGAGACGTATACCAATTATCTATAATGATTTCTGGACCTTGCTCTAATAGTGACTTGAACAAAAAAACCACGATTCTTTCAGATAATGACAGTTGTTCTGCTCCACGAATATCCTCAACATAATATATGTCTTTTCCAAAATACATGGTAAAATTATAAGTGTATCCTCGCAAATTTGGGTCGCTAGGACATAGGTAAAACATTTTAATTCCAAACCGTGCACGTTTGGTTTTGATAAATTGCTTAAAATGTAATCGTCCTTTATATAATAGTAAACACTCATCTATTGCTACAGTTTCGCCTGGGTCAACAAGGTTCATACAATTTTCTTTGACCAAAGCAAAAAACATACCCAAACGAGTAATGGGTCTACCTGGCACGAAAGCTTGAGGATTGCTAAATCTTAAAAACTTTAAAATTGCAAAAAACCTATTTCTACTAATTATTCGTGAATCAAATATTTTTGGACCGGATAATAAAAAAGTTTTGTTCCAATAGTCCCGTATAGTCGGATAATGTACCAGCCCCATATAAAAACATAAGGAAAAAAAAGTATACATCTCCGGAACTGTGATATCCTTCCAAATTATACCGTAGGCTTTTTGTGTTCCTTTTTCTACAAGGTATCTTCCTGCTCGCTCATTCGTCCAATCACATATAAGCTGAATTAGTTTTGTAGGTATGAATGCCTCAAAACAATTTACAGGGTCCTTCATGTACTCTAGTTCGATAGAGGGGTGTAGGCCTTCATAATCGCTGGAAAAGGGAACTTTTGTTGTAGCTCTTTTATCCTAGAACGAGTATAAATAGAAAAAAACACAAAAAATATATCTATAAAAAAGAACTTACCGAAAATGGATCTGGTATAATAGTAAAATCACCCATGCTTGCAGGCGGAACTGGAATTTCATCATCTGAATTACTCGACAAACTGTCGTCGCTATCGTAAGATATATCGGAATTGTTGGGCAAAAATTCGGAACCCGAATCCTCAAATGGTTCATCATCACTTAAGTCGGACATTTTTAACATGTAAACAGCACAAAAACCGATTAAACACTGCCACAACGCAGCGTTGTGATTTACTTCTGAAGACCGGCACGCGTAAGAAATCATACGAGCATTTGACCTTGGAATAGCCAATGAAATGTGTCTCCGCCCCCAAAAGTGTGCTATCCCAGAGTCATTCTTCTCATCAGCAATATTATCCCAACGTCTATTTAATTCATTTAATTTGTAGCCATAATGGCAATCTGGGATATACGAAGCAACCAAGCATGTTGCCTCTTGTGGCAACATGGGCCTGAAGGGGTTAAGGATAGTTATTATTTATGCAAGCAAAAAGGAGTAGCACACTGATATGCAAATTTGAAAATGTTATAAAAAGTGGAGAAGTAGATCAATAATATCCCGTCTGGTATATATTGTAAAGTTAAATTAAAAAATAGTAGACGGAAGCTAAATGGCTAAAACTTCAGGTTAGTTTAAAGAATTATATTATTAATTTCAAAATGTCGCCAAAATCGGATCAATGATCTCCCGTCTGCAAATTGAATTTATGTTATATTTACGATTTATTATATCTATAAATCAATGGCAGAAATCATCAGCTGTTATAAGTAATATTCAACCAATTTTAAAGTTGTGAGTTGTTGAACAACCTTCGCCCGGCTGCCGTTTGTAAGATAAGTTTGATATTCAAATTTAACTCTAAGAAATATATTGGCTATATCCAGGGTGTATTAACAATTGGCAGAAATAATAATAATTTTAAAATATTTCATAGTTGAGATGAATTTTCTGTGATTACTTTGTATTATATTATGTGCCTCTATAAGCTCAAGTTTGGATTGGCAGAACTTGCAGACTTATACAGATCCTAATAAACAACTTGACATGACAAAAGCGTTTATATATTATGAACATTTTCAGCTCGTCTGCCGTTTGTTTTAATGAAATGTAGTTACGAAAATATGGATAGTTCCACCATACTAGAAACCCCAATAAAATGCACATGTTGGACAATACCAAAGCAATTTAATATGAAAAAGCAAAATGCTTATGTAAAAAGAATTATAAAAAAATAGAAACGAATTAAAAAAAAGCACTATAAAGCAAAAAATATTATTGTGGGCGTAAAACGAATTCTTAACTCCTAAGAAGTCACTCGTTGCATACTAAATTTTGCCAGAATCACCATATTATAGTTATATATTTTTCTAAATTATCTTTAAAGTGATCTAATTTAAAAAAAAAGATAAACAATTAAAATGTCTGCTTAAATTAATTATTTTTATTAACGCTAATATTTTTCTTACAAACTGTGTGAAATTTTTATAGTATGGTTGTGAGTGGTAGCCAATTCCAACCCACATATTGGTTGGTAGCTCCACGTTATTTTATTGTAATTCATTATTTATTCTTATATTTATGATTTTTCTATACATTTGTAAGTTTTCTTCTGTAAAACTCTTTACTTTACCGAGTTCGTCACCCAGAAAACATTTAAGTCCCGCTTCGATTAAAGACTATGTTAACCGATTTTCCCTTTTATTCACAACTTGTAACATATGTTTCGTTAACACTGCAGCTTCGTCAGACAAACGGTATCTAAACTTACAATTTGCTAAATGAGCTTGATTTAAAGAAAAATATTTTTACGTAACGACTCTTAAGGCCTACGAGAGCCCTAAACGAAATTTTTTACTTAAATAGGTTCAAAAGATGTGAATTATTCATATCTAAATAGTCCTTTAAAAGATACTTAGTGTTTTTAGGTTTATTAATTTCCATTGACCCTAAAAGTGACAATTTTTATTTTTGTTTATTCTATGTAATATTTCAAATTTTTCATCCTGTGTATTGTTTACAACATATGTTGCATTTATTGCCGTACATTTATATATTTACTTTTTTGTTTTGATTTTATTTTCACCTACATATTTTTAATTATAACCAATAGACATGGTTAACTAATTTTTCTATTTACTTTAGATGAAAATATTTATAAACAAATATTACACAGAATTCCCTATATATTCTGTATTTAATCTTATCAATTAAAATCAGTGTCATGACTACATTCTAGCAAAAAATTGTAGTTATATATAAGATTTACTTCAATAACAATTTTGCCTTTCTGTCAATTGCCAAACAGCACATCTAACGAGCTGAAATACCCAATTTGCGGGTATTGACATTTCTTAGGATAGCCATGTAAATATTGTGAGTTGCCTATTTCTATTATTTTATTCTCTGTTATTTGTAAATTACAAAAGTTTGTACTAATCTATACAATAATCTGTTAATTAATTACTAATTGCATAATTTTTAAATATTGCCAAAAATTTTATAATTCATTGTATATACCTCTTAAATTGGCAGCCAAGAAAAGTCAGCGTCAATTACACTTCCTAAATCGCCAAAAATGCGAAACCTACAACGTCAAATCTGGCAAGCTTGTATGTGGGCCCTACAGCCATATTTTTTCCGTATACGAATATATATGATTATATAATATATGTGTATAAATATATATTTATACATTTATATTATATAAGCAATCATTCTGCCTATTCATACTAAGTTGTTTTGATAGTAACTTTAGTCAATTATCTAGTTGGCAAACGGGAAAAAGTCGTTTGAATATATATGAAAAAAAATGCAAATTGACAATAACTATGCAACATATGTATTTTGTTGGCGTTTCTGCCATGGTGAAAATATGCATATTTTCAAAACTACATTTCATTCAAACACACGACAGAGGGGTTGAAAATGTTCATGATATAAATGTTTTTGATATTTCATTTGTTAGGACTTGTATCAGTGTGCAATCTGTGCTAATCGAAAATTGAGTTTCCAGTAGCATATAATTAGAGAGGAATAAATGACAAACGGGGAAAAAATTGGTCTCAGTTGAACAATATTGATATTTAAAAAAAATTAATAATTATTAAATGTATTTACTACTTCAATTTTTCTGTTAGTGCAAAACAAATTTTAAGCAGGAGATAATTATTCAGCATCTCAACATTTTGATACAACCTCAAAAAATGATGAAGGCTATTTATAACAATCGATAATTTCTGCCTTTGATTTATAGATGTAATAAGTCGTAAATATAACTTAATCCAAATTGGCAGCGTCATAGGATACCATGCTATAACAGTCGAGAAGCCGCAGGCAGTATTGGTGGCGTTCAGCTATGTAAACAAATGTTGTCTTGTCCAACAAAATCATAAAGTAATTAAAAATTCTAGTGTCGGGATTGAAGAAGTCCTTAAAAGACTATAGTTAAAAAATGCGGTAATAACAAAGTTTGATCAAAGAAGTGCGTGGTGCTTGCATACATATGAGGGTTAATGGAATTGTGCACAGAGTGGATGATGAAAAAGATCTAAAGTCCCTAAAAAAATAAAAATCACCTGCAAACGGTGCGAAAATTTTTTAAAAACAATATATTTTTGTGGTTTTTTTCGGAATTTTCCTTCGAGATGGACAGAACAGACTTTTGATCTACAGATAACTTAAACAATTTTGTAACAATAATAACATATTCATGTAGCGAAAATATTAAAAATTGGATATAT